>JAPCYS010003887.1:0-63801 GCA_028641055.1 Alopecurus myosuroides
AGCCCAAAGCACCTTGGGCGCACGGCTAATCGAGCCCAGAAGAAAATGGACCCTCATAGCACTCTAAGAACGTGTCCCCTATATGCCGACTACGAAAGTTCCACCCTGGCCTGGGCTCGCAAAAACATGCATGCGCAAATGGAAAACACGAACTAAATGAGGCGATTTGGACGAGATGCGAATCAGGTCAAGTTGAGGGGGGCGCCCATACTCTCTTCCCACATGCGGTTAGTGCGCTCATCATGGATCAGTAGACAAGACCCTTTTCCTATTAGGGTCGACACTAGCAGGCCTCAAAACCACACAGGGCCTCCTGCCGGTGCCTTATCATCAAATTATTATTATTACCATTAGCATTAACAGGATTGATTGATTAAACATCGAGCCCCCAGAACATAATAGAAATACTAATAACAGAAAGTAACGGGGAACAGACTCGAGCAAAACAACCTAAGCATGCTAGTAAGACACGGGCAACAAGCAATGGTGATAGGTATGGAGGTGAGGCAATATCAGGTTTAAGGGATACATGTGATAGGTTCGTAACAGAAACAACTACTGCTAAGGCTAGCAGAAAAGAACAACGGAAAGTATCGGTAACCAGGGTTGAAAGGAACACAGTGGTTCATGTGAGTGATAACTTGCCTGCAAACCCAGTAGCCTGGTACTGAGCTAGATCCTTAGAAGGGGGTGTCGTAAGTATCGTCGGTCTCAACGTCGTCGTGTATCCGAGAAGAAGCAAACAAGCAATGCAGAAAGATAAACAATCAATAACATGGCATAGTGCACAAACATGGGATGATGCATGACCATTTAATTGATGCAACAGAATAAACTAGTTGACAAGATAACACAATTTAATTGGACCCATATGCAATTGGATTGCATATGGAAAAGATCCATTGAAATAAGTGTAAACAAATGATTTACAATTAATTATTATGTGAGAGTTGTTAGCATGATGCATGCATGATGATAACAAGAAGTAAACAAGATTAGATGCAATTGGAATGAGAGTTAACAAGTTAGGGAATTTATTATTAAGTTTGGAAATTGGTTACTTAATGATGTCACACAAACAATTGTTGTTTTCATCAAGTTAAAATGTTCAAAACAAATAACAAAGTTATATATGAAAAGAACACACAATTTTAGGTGGATTGCATGTTTCACTTGTTGAAAAAGGGTTTCAAATAAATTATTTATGAATTAAACAAGTTTAAGCAAGAATTAAATGAATTTAATTCAAACATGAACTTATTTGAATTTTTATTTGTGCAAAACATTAAGTGAGATTCATATTTGAAAAGGTTATGCTTTTATGGTTTGAAAACATATTTTATATGTCCCAAAAGAATTTGTTTTGATCAAGTTATGAATTTAACAATATTAAATGATTTAAACAAGGTTTAAATCATTTAACCAATTTTAATTATTCAAAACATGAAACAAATTTTATATTTGAAAAGGTGGTTTAATTTTGCATGGAAAACATATTTCATTTGTGGAAATTGGATTTAAAATGAGCAAGTTATTATTTTGGCAATTTTAAATGCAATAACTAGGAAACAGTTGTTTTCAGCAATTTAAATTATTCAAAACAGCAAACAAAATTTATATTTGGAAAGTACATGAAAAGTTGATTGGAAAACATATTTGGTTTGTTGAATTTGGAATTTTTATGAACAAGTTATGAATTTTGCAAATTTAAGTGATTTAAACAAGAATTCAAATGTTTCACCAATTTAAAATATTCAAAACAGTAAACAAATTTTATATTTGGATAGAACATTTAATTTGGGACAGAAAACATATTTAAAAAGTTAAAATTGGAGTTAAAATGATTTTGTTATGCATTTTAGAACTATAGGGTGCAATCTGCCATTTTTTATTACCTCTAGGGATTTAGAAATAAATTACAGGGGTTAAGAAAATAATTAGCAGGGACTTGTTGGTGAATCTGTGAAGTTGTTGGGCCTGGAAAAAAGATGGAAAAAAAGTTGGGGTGTTGCGCGCTGGATGGGATTCGAACTCGAGCCCTCTGGCTGTGCGCGCAAGGGTGATAGCCACTCGGGCTGTGAGATGTTTTGTGAAGGGTTCACGGTAGGCGACAGGTTGAGGTGCGATTTCCGTCAGTTTAACTGACTGACGAAACTGACAGAACCATCTGTCGCTCGCTGGACACGGACGGACGCGCGGGCTCCTGCCGCGGCCGCGCTGGGCGCTGCCCGTGCGGGTGCATCGCCGGTGTGCGGTTCAAGGGGAAGAGAGGGAGGGAGGCAGGGGACCGGAGGGGCCTCACCTCGAGGAGAAACGGAGGCGAGGCGGAGCAGACTCGGGTCGGTGCAGGCAGTCGAGGTCGCTGACGGACAGGGACGCCGACGTCCTCCTCCGGCGATGGCGCGGCGTCCACGAGGGCTCCCAGCCGCTGGCGAGGGGACGGGGAGATGGAGGGAAGCGCACCGGTTCCATTCCCGCCCTCGGGTGCCCCTCGAGGTGGACGTGGCAGCGAGGTTGACGGCGGCGATCTCGGTGGTTGGTGCAGCTTCAGAGTTTCAGAAAGGAAGAATAGCAGGGAGGAGGGAGATGGCAGAGGGAGAGATGGCGGCGGTGGCTTGGGGAGCTAGGGTTAGAGGAGGGAGGTGAGTTTTATGGGGGACGAGGACTCGTACGGCAGCGCATCGGCGTGAGGTGGGGAGGATCAAGCGGCTCTGATGGAGACGTACAGGGATGACATCATCCAGAGGAAGAAGACAGCGACATGAGGGGGTACTGGGCCAAAAGTCATGGGCTGAGGTGGAGAGGAGAAAGGAAAGGGGGTGGGCTGCCCCTCTCCTACGTTTCTTTTTATTTTTCTTATTTGTTTTCTGTTTTTTTTTTGTAGGTTTGCTTTTGGAAGAAAAGGAGGGTTTTTAAATCAGTAAAAATTCTGGAAAAATTAGGTTAGGTTGGTTAGGTGATTAGAAACCATATTCCAAGGTTTGATTTCAAAAAGTTGAGTTTTAAAATGATATTTGTATTTGAATCCAAATAGAAACAATTTTCATTATTAAAAACACAATATTGAAACACCAATTTAAATAGGGTTACCCCTATGAATTAATGTGTTTAAGGATTACAATTTTGAGGTGAATTTCATGGTTTCAATTAGGTACTGATTTGAAATACATTTGATTTGAAGTTGGATTGAAATAGAATTAATTGATTGAAATAAAAGCACCATTTTATTAGTTGATCAACATGGAATAAAATGGAACAATTTGGTTGTTTTTATTTGTGGTTTTTATTTCAAAGGTTGTAACAGAACAAGTATGAAAACAAAGTATTTGAAATTGTTTGAGTTTCATTGTGAAAACAAATAAGAACAGATGCAAAACAAATAGTAAACAAGGCAAACAATGAAATAAATATGATGCCATGATGCAATACTTTAATAACAAGAAATCAAACATTCTAAATGGTAGGTTTTCATACTTGGGCTGTTACACATGACTTGCACGTTCCCTGAGATATGACCTCCTGAACTGGTATAACTTTCGAAGGAAAACACCGATTGAGATGAAACCAATTTTATTGGAAAGATCACTCTGAGAGCTACCCAACCTCCACTGGATATCTTGGAATGAGGAATATAGAAAATACCATGCATGTAGAGGTGTGGAACCTTTCTCAAACATGAACCAGTATCATTTTCCATATCACATCCATATCACAACCATATCACAAAAATATCACAGCCTTATCACAGCGCGTCATGTGTAATAACTGTTAGACATAGATTGTTTACACTAGGATGGGCATTATTTGTAATAAACGAGAAAGAATTCTCTCCTTCTAGATTGGAGGATAGAATTTGCTACCAAGACCATTATACATGACTTGCACGTTCCCTGAGATATAACCTCCTGAACTGTGATAACTTTCGAAGTAAAACACTGATTGAGATGAAACCAATTTTATTGGAAAGATCACTCTGAGAGCTACCCAACCTCCACTGTATATATCTTGGAATGAGGAATATAGAAAATACCATGCATGGAGAGGTGTGGAACCTTTCTCAAACATGAACCAGTATCATTTTCCATATCACATCCATATCACAACCATATCACAACCATATCATAGCCTTATCACATCGCGTCATGTTGTAATAACTGTTAGACATACAGTGTTTACACTAGGGTGGGCATTATTTAATACACGGGAAAGAATTTGGTCCTTCTAGATTGGAGGATAGAGTTTGCTACCAAGACCATTATACATGACTTGCACGTTCCCTAAGATATGACCTCCTGAATTGTGATAACTTTCGAAGGAAAACAGCGATTGAGATGAAACCAATTTTATTGGAAAGATCACTCTGAGAGCTACCCAACCTCCACGAGATATCTTGGAATGAGGAATATAGAAAATACCATGCATGGAGAGGTGTGGAACCTTGCTCAAACATGAACCAGTATCATTTTCCATATCACATCCATATCACAACCATATCACAGCCTTATCAAAGCGCGTCATGTTGTAATAACTGTTAGACATACATTGTTTACACTAGGATGAGCATTATTTGTAATACAGGGGAAATAATTCTGTCCTTCTTGATTGGAGGATAGAGTTTGCTAACTAGAGCATTATACATGACCTGCACGTTCCCTGTGACGCCCCGAGATCGGGCACTATGCAGATTTCAGCATTCCCGCCAAAATCCACATAATAACCGATTCCAGGTTGCCACTTGTGATAACATTACAATAGTTCACGAATATTCCACACTTACAACAGGAACAGATAGATACAAGATGACTCAAACGAGCCAGGGTTACAACTGATACAATACAAAGATCCAAATAACAGCGGAAGAAACAAACGTCCGGCTACGGACAAGATACAAATTGGACTAAGAGTCCTGAAGATAACCGAGAGCGTCCAATCCCTGCCCAGGCCAAGCCGGAGGGATTCCCAAGCTAACGTCGTCAGACTTCAAACCTGTTGATTGCAAGTTGGAATTTGCAGCCACGAAAGAGATTCGTGGGTCAGTACGGTTAAGTACTGGCAAGTGGAATAAAACCCATACTCACAAGATACCGCGGCGTAGCCAGTCATCACAAGATACAAATACTTTAGGATCAACGGAAAGGAAGGGGTTATTGCAAATAAGCGACAGCAGGCTGCACTAACCAACTACAGAGAGATACTACAACTTCCGGCTAACAGAAAGAAGATAAGATCGAGTATCGTAACCAACTGGAAGATAAATTCAAACAAACCCATCCTGGATCTCGCCCCTTATCCAAAGAAGCAATCCGAGGATAACTCACACAGTTGGATTAATGAATAATGGATCAGGTTGTTGTGTCAATAAGACTATTACTAGTCAAGTTATTATCATTAGTGTAAGTTGTCTGAGTACTTGTTAGCCAGTACTTTCACCAAGTAATCCATAACCGCGGAAAACACGGCTTCTCGAGAAGATTTATCCCTGCAGGGGGGTGCTCCAGTACCCGTACACACTCAAGCCACCAACTAAAACTCAGGTTGGCTTGACACGACCCAAACCATCTCTACAACCCACCCTAGGAGCCACGGAGCTATAAGGTCCCAGCCACGCAGCCGAATACTCAGCGCAGGTGTGCAAAACTCCCGCAGGACACAACACCCCGGCACTACAGGCCTCGCCCTATATGCATCATCATCATCATCAGTAACCATGGGTGATCAACCCATTATGCAAGGAGCAAATGGAACACCCGAACTAAGTGTGGCTCTTCGGACAAGCTGCAGATCAGGTCTAAATCGAGGGGGGTCCCATACTACCACCCGGATGCGGTGAGCACGCTCATCATGGATCAGTAGACAAGACCCTTTTCCTAATTAAGTTCGACACTAGCAGGCCTCAAAACCACAAGGGGCCTCCTGCCGGTGCCTTATCAGCATATTATTAATAACAGGTTAATTGATTACATCGAGCCCCCAGAACATAATGAAGTAATAACAGAAAGTAACGGGTAACAGACTCGAGCAAAGCAACCTAAGCATGCTAGTAAGACACGGGCACAAGCAATGGTTATAGGTGTGGAGGTGAGGCAATATCAGGGTTAAAGGATTCATGTGATAGGTTCGTAACAGAAACAACTACTACTAAGGCTAGCAGAACAGAACAACAGCAAGAATCGGTAACAAGTGATGAAAGGCAGCCATATGGCAGCAAGTGAGTATACTTGCCTGAGATCCCGCAAGGTAGCAGAACTTGTCGTTGCTCACATCATCTCAACGTCCTATCCGAGAAGAAGCAACGAACCTCGAACAAACACCGGATGCAACAATTACTACTACGGCAAAAGATCCAGCATGATTAAGATATGGATGCATGACAATTTAATTGATGCATAGAAATAACCTAGTTGACAAGTTAAACAAATTTAAATGGACCCATATGCAATTTGAGTTGCATATGAACAGCCCATGAATTATGGTTGAAACAATTGTTTTCCAACTGATCAACAGGTGAAAGTGGATTAGCATGATGCATGCAAAAGGGAAACAGCAAAATAACAACATTAGAAACAATTTAAGATAGGGTGTAGCAATTTAGAATTTTATTATTAACTTAGGGAATTTTGGGTGCCTTAAAGGGAACACACAAGTATTTGTTGTTTTCAACCATTTAAAATGTTCAAAACAAATAACAAAGTTGATATTTGAAAAGAACATCAAATTTTAGTTGGATTACATGTTTCACATTTGAAATTGGACTTAGGATTATTTAATTATGAATTAAACAATATTAAACAATTTTTAATTGAATTAAACAAGATTTAAATTGTTTAGGCAATTTAAATTATTCAAACCATGAAACAAAATTTATATTTGAATAGGTTATTTAAACTGGTATGGAAAACATATTTTATTTGCCTTATTTGGAAATAGTATGAATTATTTATGAATTGTTGCAAATTACAATTGAATTATTTGAATTCAAATTTAAATTGCATTTTGAAAATCCAAAACAGAAGACAAATGATGTAGTTAGATAGAGTATTAAATTTGGGCCAGAAAACATATTTTACTTTTATTATTTGAGTTTGGAAAACAAAAGTTAGGTTTATTTTAAGTTTGGGGGCTAATCTGTAAAAGCAGGGGCCTACAGGAAAAATTTAGAATCACAGAGAGGCCCCTGGGGCGTTGTGCACCCAGTGCCCCCCTAGCCTTAGCCGCTGCCGTGCGGGCCCAGGCCCAGGTGGCAGCCACGCAGGCGCCACGGGGCGCGGGTGGAGCCACGCAGGCACCGCGGTCGCTGACCAGAGGGACCCGCCCGTGCACGCGCTGGTAAAAAGGAAGGGAAAAGGGCCGCGCCCGTGGGGAATCGAACGCGATCGACTCTCCGCGCGGCGCTCACTGCCGCTGCGCTACTCGCTCGCTTTGGTTGGAACGTGAGGCTGACTAAGGATAAGATGTGGTTCGGTGTTGTACTGAATTCGAACACAGGGCGCGACACTTCGTCAGGTTCAGAAACATGGCAATCGGCGTCTCGCTGCCGCTCGCCGGAGACCACGGTGCGGCCGCTCGATGGCTGGCACAGAGCAAGTGGGAGGGAAGGGATGGCCCTAGGGCGAGAGGGACCTCACCTTGGTCTGCTCGACGCAGAAAGCAGTAGGGTTGCGAGGATGGTGGCGTTGGTGGCGATGTCGCCGGCGGAGGGAAAACGGCGACGGCGGCTTCGACTCGGGCCTTCTCCCGCCTCCGCGTCTTCAGCGAAGATGAAGGCCAGGCCACGGGGGCTCCATTCCCGTGGCTGGCTTGGCCCGAGGAGGATCATGGCGAGGGTGTGATGGCCGTAGTCTGTCGGTGGTGGTTCGGTGGTTCTCTGACGGGGGGAAGTGCAGAGTTCAGTAGCAGCAGGAGATCGGCAGCTAGACGAAGGGGAAGATGGGGTTGGCGGCGCAGGAGGAGGAAGGAGTAGGCTAGGGTTAGGCTAGGTAGGTAGGTGGGTACTTAAGGAGGGGCATGCCAGTACGGCATGGCATCCAGGGGGAAGAGCTTGATCGGAGGGTTCGGTGGTGGTTCGTACAACAGAGGAAGACGACAGAAAGATTTGGTGGGCCAGCAAGAGAGGAAAAGGAAAGGCTTGGGGGGGAAGAAAAGAAGGGGTTTGGGCTTTAGGGAGAAAGAGGAGAAGAGGTGGGCTGCCCTCTCCTTTTGTTATTTTTTTTCTTTTTCATTTTTTTTTTGCAAGAGAGCAAAGAGAGAGAAAGGATAGGGGTTTTGGGGTGGTTTTTATTTTATAATTACATTTTTATTGATTTGCAAACAATGATCAAAAGCAAGGTTGGTAATGATTTTCAAAATTTGTAAAATTAGTTTGGTTTTTAAATGGTTAGTTGGACTTCAACTATTAGTTTGATTTGGGAAAAAAAATTTGGAAAGCAACAATTTTTATTTAATGAACTTAAGCAAGTATGCAAACATTAATGAATTTAATAGGTTGCAAGAATTTGATTTTTAAACCACCATTTGATCATGCCCATTATGATTGGAAAGATTTGAAATTTGAGTTGAATTGGAAAGTTACCATTAGGGTTTTGATAACAGGGAAAGTTTTATTAACAAGCAATTGGATTAAAACAACTTCAAATTATTGAAAAACAATTGAGTGATTTAGTTTGCAAGTTTGAAATTGGGAATTTTGAGCAAGGGTGAAAGTTTAAATTGTTTTGAAATTTCCAGTTGTGATGCAAACATGGTGCAATGCAATGTGATGCATATGATGCAAACAAACAAACAGGTAACACCCCAGGTGTTACATTCCCTGAGATATGACCTCCTGAACTGTGATAACTTTCGGAGGAAAACACCGATTGAGATGAAACCAATTTTATTGGAAAGATCACTCTCAGAGCTACCCAACCTCCACTGGATATCTTGGAATGAGGAATATAGAAAATACCATGCATGGAGAGGAGTGGAACCTTTCTCAAACATGAAGCAGTATCATTTTCTATATCACATCCATATCACAACCATATCACAACCATATCACAGCCTTATCACAGCGCGTCATGTTGTAATAACTGTTAGACATACAATTTTTACACTAGGATGGGCATTATTTGTAATACACGGGAAAGAATTTGGTCCTTCTAGATTGGAGGATAGAGTTTGCTACCAAGACCATTATACATGACTTGCACGTTCCCTAAGATATGACCTCCTGAATTGTGATAACTTTCGAAGGAAAACACCGATTGAGATGAAACCAATTTTATTGGAAAGATCACTCTGAGAGCTACCCAACCTCCACGAGATATCTTGGAATGAGGAATATAGAAAATACCATGCATGGAGAGGTGTGGAACCTTGCTCAAACATGAACCAGTATCATTTTCCATATCACATCCATATCACAACCATATCACAGCCTTATCAAAGCGCGTCATGTTGTAATAACTGTTAGACATACATTGTTTACACTAGGATGAGCATTATTTGTAATACAGGGGAAATAATTCTGTCCTTCTTGATTGGAGGATAGAGTTTGCTAACTAGAGCATTATACATGACCTGCACGTTCCCTGAGATATGACCTCCTGAACTGTGATAACTTTCGGAGGAAAACACCGATTGAGATGAAACCAATTTTATTGGAAAGATCACTCTCAGAGCTACCCAACCTCCACTGGATATCTTGGAATGAGGAATATAGAAAATACCATGCATGGAGAGGTGTGGAACCTTTCTCAAACATGAACCAGTATCATTTTCCATATCACATCCATATCACAACCATATCACAACCATATCACAGCCTTATCACATCGCGTCATGTTGTAATAACTGTTAGACATACATTGTTTACACTAGGATGGGCATTATTTGTAATACACGGGAAAGAATTTGGTCCTTCTAGATTGGAGGATAGAGTTTGCTACCAAGACCATTATACATGACTTGCACGTTCCCTAAGATATGACCTCCTGAACTGTGATAACTTTCGAAGGAAAACACCGATTGAGATGAAACCAATTTTATTGGAAAGATCACTCTGAGAGCTACCCAACCTCCACGGGATATCTTGGAATTAGGAATATAGAAAATACCATGCATGGAGAGGTGTGGAACCTTTCTCAAACATGAACCAGTATCATTTTCCATATCACATCCATATCACAACCATATCACAGCCTTATCAAAGCGCGTCATGTTGTAATAACTATTAGACATACATTGTTTACACTAGGATGGGCATTATTTGTAATACACGGGAAATAATTCTGTCCTTCTATATTGGAGGATAGAGTTTTCTACCAAGACCATTATACATGACTTGCACGTTCCCTGAGATATGACCTCCTGAACTGGTATAACTTTCGAAGGAAAACACCGATTGAGATGAAACCAATTTTATTGGAAAGATCACTCTGAGAGCTACCCAACCTCCACTGGATATCTTGGAATGAGGAATATAGAAAATACCATGCATGTAGAGGTGTGGAACCTTTCTCAAACATGAACCAATATCATTTTCCATATCACATCCATATCACAACCATATCACAACAATATAACAGCCTTATCACAGCGCGTCATGTGTAATAACTGTTAGACATACATTGTTTACACTAGGATGGGCATTATTTGTAATAAACGAGAAAGAATTCTCTCCTTCTAGATTGGAGGATAGAGTTTGCTACCAAGACCATTATACATGACTTGCACGTTCCCTGAGATATAACCTCCTGAACTGTCATAACTATCGAAGTAAAACACTGATTGAGATGAAACCAATTTTATTGGAAAGATCACTCTGAGAGCTACCCAACCTCCACTGTATATATCTTGGAATGAGGAATATAGAAAATACCATGCATGGAGAGGTGTGGAAGCTTTCTCAAACATGAACCAGTATCATTTTCCATATCACATCCATATCACAACCATATCACAACCATATCACAGCCTTATCACATCGCATCATGTTGTAATAACTGTTAGACATACAATGTTTACACTAGGATGGGCATTATTTGTAATACACGGGAAAGAATTTTGTCCTTCTAGATTGGAGGATAGAGTTTGCTAACTAGAGCATTATACATGACCTGCACGTTCCCTGAGATATGACCTCCTGAACTGTGATAACTTTCGGAGGAAAACACCGATTGAGATGAAACAATTTTATTGGAAAGATCACTCTCAGAGCTACCCAACCTCCACTGGATATCTTGGAATGAGGAATATAGAAAATACCATGCATGGAGAGGTGTGGAACCTTTATCAAACATGAACCAGTATCATTTTCCATATCACATCCATATCACAACCATATCACAACCATATCACAGCCTTATCACATCGCGTCATGTTGTAATAACTGTTAGACATACAGTGTTTACACTCGGATGGGCATTATTTGTAATACACGGGAAAGAATTTGGTCCTTCTAGATTGGAGGATAGAGTTTGCTACCAAGACCATTATACATGACTTGCACGTTCCCTAAGATATGACCTCCTAAACTGTGATAACTTTCGAAGGAAAACACCGATTGAGATGAAACCAATTTTATTGGAAAGCTCACTCTGAGAGCTACCCAACCTCCACGGCATATCTTGGAATGAGGAATATAGAAAATACCATGCATGGAGAGGTGTGGAACCTTTCTCAAACATGAACCAGTATCATTTTCCATATCACATCCATATCACAACCATATCACAGCCTTATCAAAGCGCGTCATGTTGTAATAACTGTTAGACATACATTGTTTACACTAGGATGGGCATTATTTGTAATACACGGGAAATAATTCTGTCCTTCTAGATTGGAGGATAGTGTTTTCTACCAAGACCATTATACATGACTTGCACGTTCCCTGAGATATGACCTCCTGAACTGGTATAACTTTCGGAGGAAAACACCGATTGAGATGAAACCAATTTTATTGGAAAGATCACTCTGAGAGCTACCCAACCTCCACTGGATATCTTGGAATGAGGAATATAGAAAATACCATGCATGTAGAGGTGTGGAACCTTTCCCAAACATGAACCAGTATCATTTTCCATATCACATCCATATCACAACCATATCACAACAATATCACAGCCTTATCACAGCGCGTCATGTGTAATAACTGTTAGACATACATTGTTTACACTAGGATGGGCATTATTTGTAATAAACGAGAAAGAATTCTCTCCTTCTAGATTGGAGGATAGAGTTTGCTACCAAGACCATTATACATGACTTGCACGTTCCCTGAGATATAACCTCCTGAACTGTGATAACTTTCGAAGTAAAACACTGATTGAGATGAAACCAATTTTATTGGAAAGATCACTCTGAGAGCTACCCAACCTCCACTGTATATATCTTGGAATGAGGAATATAGAAAATACCATGCATGGAGAGGTGTGGAAGCTTTCTCAAACATGAACCAGTATCATTTTCCATATCACATCCATATCACAACCATATCACAACCATATCACAGCCTTATCACATCGCATCATGTTGTAATAACTGTTAGACATACAATGTTTACACTAGGATGGGCATTATTTGTAATACACGGGAAAGAATTTTGTCCTTCTAGATTGGAGGATAGAGTTTGCTAACTAGAGCATTATACATGACGTGCACGTTCCCTGAGATATGACCTCCTGAACTGTGATAACTTTCGAAGGAAAACACCGATTGAGATGAAACCAATTTTATTGGAAAGATCACTCTCAGAGCTACCCAACCTCCACGGGATATCTTGGAATGAGGAATATTGAAAATACCATGCATGGAGAGGTGTGGAACCTTTCTCAAACATGAACCAGTATCATTTTCCATATCACAACCATATCACAGCCTTATCAAAGCGCGTCATGTTGTAATAATTGTTAGACATACATTGTTTACACTAGGATGGGCATTATTTGTAATACACGGGAAATAATTCTGTCCTTCTATATTGGAGGATAGAGTTTGCTAACTAGAGCATTATACATGACCTGCACGTTCCCTGAGATATGACCTCCTGAACTGTGATAACTTTCGGAGGAAAACACCGATGATGAAACCAATTTTATTGGAAAGATCACTCTCAGAGCTACCCAACCTCCACTGGATATCTTGGAATGAGGAATATAGAAAATACCATGCATGGAGAGGTGTGGAACCTTTCTCAAACATGAACCAGTATCATTTTCCATATCACATCCATATCACAACCATATCACAACCATATCACAGCCTTATCACATCGCGTCATGTTGTTATAACTGTTAGACATACAGTGTTTACACTAGGGTGGGCATTATTTGTAATACACGGGAAAGAATTTGGTCCTTCTAGATTGGAGGATAGAGTTTGCTACCAAGACCATTATACATGACTTGCACGTTCCCTAAGATATGACCTCCTGAACTGTGATAACTTTCGAAGGAAAACACCGATTGAGATGAAACCAATTTTATTGGAAAGATCACTCTGAGAGCTACCTAACCTCCACGGGATATCTTGGAATGAGGAATATAGAAAATACCATGCATGGAGAGGTGTGGACCTTTCTCAAACACATGAACCAGTATCATTTTTCCATATCACATCCATATCACAACCATATCACAGCCTTATCAAAGCGCGTCATGTTGTAATAACTGTTAGACATACATTGTTTACACTAGGATGGGCATTATCTGTAATACAAGGGAAATAATTCTGTCCTTCTAGATTGGAGGATAGAGTTTTCTACCAAGACCATTATACATGACTTGCACGTTCCCTGAGATATGACCTCCTGAACTGGTATAACTTTCGGAGGAAAACACCGATTGAGATGAAACCAATTTTATTGGAAAGATCACTCTGAGAGCTACCCAACCTCCACTGGATATCTTGGAATGACGAATATAGAAAATACCATGCATGTAGAGGTGTGGAACCTTTCTCAAACATGAACCAGTATCATTTTCCATATCACATCCATATCACAACCATATCACAACAATATCACAGCCTTATCACAGCGCGTCATGTGTAATAACTGTTAGACATACATTGTTTACACTAGGATGGGCATTATTTGTAATAAACGAGAAAGAATTCTCTCCTTCTAGATTGGAGGATAGAGTTTGCTACCAAGACCATTATACATGACTTGCACGTTCCCTGAGATATAACCTCCTGAACTGTGATAACTTTCGAAGTAAAACACTGATTGAGATGAAACCAATTTTATTGGAAAGATCACTCTGAGAGCTACCCAACCTCCACTGTATATATCTTGGAATGAGGAATATAGAAAATACCATGCATGGAGAGGTGTGGAAGCTTTCTCAAACATGAACCAGTATCATTTTCCATATCACATCCATATCACAACCATATCACAACCATATCACAGCCTTATCACATCGCATCATGTTGTAATAACTGTTAGACATACAATGTTTACACTAGGATGGGCATTATTTGTAATACACGGGAAAGAATTTTGTCATTCTAGATTGGAGGATAGAGTTTGCTAACTAGAGCATTATACATGACCTGCACGTTCCCTGAGATATGACCTCCTGAACTGTGATAACTTTCGAAGGAAAACACCGATTGAGATGAAACCAATTTTATTGGAAAGATCACTCTCAGAGCTACCCAACCTCCACTGGATATCTTGGAATGAGGAATATAGAAAATACCATGCATGGAGAGGTGTGGAACCTTTTGTCAAACATGAACCAGTATCATTTTCCATATCACATCCATATCACAACCATATCACAACCATATCACAGCCTTATCACATCGCGTCATGTTGTAATAACTGTTAGACATACAGTGTTCACACTAGGGTGGGCATTATTTGTAATACACGGGAAAGAATTTGGTCCTTCTAGATTGGAGGATAGAGTTTGCTACCAATTCCATTATACATGACTTGCACGTTCCCAAAGATATGACCTCCTGAACTGTGATAACTTTCGAAGGAAAACACCGATTGAGATGAAACCAATTTTATTGGAAAGATCACTCTGAGAGCTACCCAACCTCCACGAGATATCTTGGAATGAGGAATATAGAAAATACCATGCATGGAGAGGTGTGGAACCTTTCTCAAACATGAACCAGTATCATTTTCCATATCACATCCATATCACAACCATATCACAGCCTTATCAAAGCGCGTCATGTTGTAATAACTGTTAGACATACATTGTTTACACTAGGATGGGCATTATTTGTAATACAAGGGAAATAATTATGTCCTTCTAGATTGGAGGATAGAGTTTTCTACCAAGACCATTATACATGACTTGCACGTTCCCTGAGATATGACCTCCTGAACTGTGATAACTTTAGGAGGAAAACACCGATTGAGATGAAACCAATTTTATTGGAAAGATCACTCTCAGAACTACCCAACCTCCACTGGATATCTTGGAATGAGGAATATAGAAAATACCATGCATGGAGAGGTGTGGAACCTTTTGTCAAACATGAACCAGTATCATTTTCCATATCACATCCATATCACAACCATATCACAACCATATCACAGCCTTATCACATCGCGTCATGTGTAATAACTGTTAGACATACATTGTTTACACTAGGATGAGCATTATTTGTAATAAACGAGAAAGAATTCTCTCCTTCTAGATTGGAGGATAGAGTTTGCTACCAAGACCATTATACATGACTTGCACGTTCCCTGAGATATAACCTCCTGAACTGTGATAACTTTCGAAGTAAAACACTGATTGAGATGAAACCAATTTTATTGGAAAGATCACTCTGAGAGCTACCCAACCTCCACTGTATATATCTTGGAAAGAGGAATATAGAAAATACCATGCATGGAGAGGTGTGGAAGCTTTCTCAAACATGAACCAGTATCATTTTCCATATCACATCCATATCACAACCATATCACAACCATATCACAGCCTTATCACATCGCATCATGTTGTAATAACTGTTAGACATACAATGTTTACACTAGGATGGGCATTATTTGTAATACACGGGAAATAATTTTGTCCTTCTAGATTGGAGGATAGAGTTTGCTAACTAGAGCATTATACATGACCTGCACGTTCCCTGAGATATGACCTCCTGAACTGTGATAACTTTCGGAGGAAAACACCGATTGAGATGAAACAATTTTATTGGAAAGATCACTCTGAGAGCTGACCAACCTCCACGGGATATCTTGGAATGAGGAATATAGAAAATACCATGCATGGAGAGGTGTGGAACCTTTCTCAAACATGAACCAGTATCATTTTCCATATCACATCCATATCACAACCATATCACAGCCTTATCAAAGCGCGTCATGTTGTAATAACTGTTAGACATACATTGTTTACACTAGGATGGGCATTATTTGTAATACACGGGAAATAATTCTGTCCTTCTAGAGTGGAGGATAGAGTTTTCTACCAAGACCATTATACATGACTTGCACGTTCCCTGAGATATGACCTCCTGAACTGGTATAACTTTCGAAGGAAAACACCGATTGAGATGAAACCAATTTTATTGGAAAGATCACTCTGAGAGCTACCCAACCTCCACTGGATATCTTGGAATGAGGAATATAGAAAATACCATGCATGTAGAGGTGTGGAACCTTTCTCAAACATGAACCAGTATCATTTTCCATATCACATCCATATCACAACAATATCACGGCCTTATCACAGCGCGTCATGTGTAATAACTGTTAGATATACATTGTTTACACTAGGATGGGCATTATTTGTAATAAACGAGAAAGAATTCTCTCCTTCTAGATTGGAGGATAGAGTTTGCTACCAAGACCATTATACATGACTTGCACGTTCCCTGAGATATAACCTCCTGAACTGTGATAACTTTCGAAGTAAAACACTGATTGAGATGAAACCAATTTTATTGGAAAGATCACTCTGAGAGCTACCCAACCTCCACTGTATATATCTTGGAATGAGGAATATAGAAAATACCATGCATGGAGAGGTGTGGAAGCTTTCTCAAACATGAACCAGTATCATTTTCCATATCACATCCATATCACAACCATATCACAACCATATCATAGCCTTATCACATCGCATCATGTTGTAATAACTGTTAGACATACAATGTTTACACTAGGATGGGTATTATTTGTAATACACGGGAAAGAATTTTGTCCTTCTAGATTGGAGGATAGAGTTTGCTAACTAGAGCATTATACATGACTTGCACGTTCCCTGAGATATGACCTCCTGAACTGTGATAACTTTCAAAGGAAAACACCGATTGAGATGAAACCAATTTTATTGGAAAGATCACTCTCAGAGCTACCCAACCTCCACTGGATATCTTGGAATGAGGAATATAGAAAATACCATGCATGGAGAGGTGTGGAACCTTTCTCAAACATGAACCAGTATCATTTTCCATATCACATCCATATCACAACCATATCACAACCATATCAGAGCCTTATCACATCGCATGATGTTGTAATAACTGTTAGACATACAATGTTTACACTAGGGTGGGCATTATTTGTAATACACGAGAAAGAATTGTGTCCTTCTAGATTGGAGGATAGAGTTTGCTACCAAGACCATTATACATGACTTGCACGTTCCCTAAGATATGACCTCCTGAACTGTGATAACTTTCGAAGGAAAACACCGATTGAGATGAAACCAATTTTATTGGAAAGATCACTCTGAGAGTGTGACGCCCCGAGATCGGGCACTATGCAGATTTCAGCATTTCCGCCAAATACGCATAATAACCGATTCCAGGTTGCCATTTATGATAACATTACAATAGTTCACGAATATTCCACAATTACAACAGAAACAGATAGATACAAGATGACTCAAACGAGCCAGGGATACAACTGGTACAATACAAAGATCCAAAAAACAGTGGAAGAAACAACATATCATCCGTCTACGGACAAGATACAAATTGGACTAAGGGTCCTGAAGATAACCGAGAGCGTCCAATCCCTGCCCAGGCCAAGCCGGAGGGATTCCCAAGCTAACGCCGTCAGACTTCAAACCTGTTGACTGCAATGTTGAATATGCAGCCACGAAAGAGATTCGTGGGTCAGTACGGTTAAGTACTGGCAAGTGGATAAGCCATACTCACAAGATACCGGCGTAGCCAGTTATCACAAGATACAAATACTTTGGGATCAACGGGAAGGAAGGGGTTATTGCAAATAAGCGACAGCGGGCTGCACTAACCAACTACAGAGAGATACTACAACTTCCGGCTAACAGAAAGAAGATAAGATCGAGTATTGTAACCAACTGAAAGATAACTTCAAACAAACCCATCCTGGATCTCGCCCCTTTGTCCAAAGAAGCAATCCGAGGATAACCCACACAGTTGGATTAATGATGGTTCAGATTATTGTGTCAATAAGCCTATTACTAGTCAAGTTGTTAATCATTGGGTGTGAGATTGTTAATCATTAGGTTTAAGTTGTCTTGAGTACTTGTTAGCCAGTACTTTCACCAAGTAATCCATAACCGCGGAAAACACGGCTTCTCGAGAAGATTATCCCTGCAGGGTTGCACCAATTTGGCCGTACACGCAAGAATAACCCGCCAGATGGGATGCCTCCCACCAAGCGGGGTACTCTACACAACTCAACTCTTCTTCGCATCAAGCCCAAAGCACCTTGGGCGCACGGCTAATCGAGCCTAGAAGAAAATGGACCCTCATAGCACTCTAAGAACGTGTCCCCCTATATGCCGACTACGAAAGTTCCACCCGGGTACCAAGGGCTCGCAAGATCATGCATGCAGCAAATGGAAAACCCGAACTAAATGAGGCAATTTGGACGAGATGCGAATCGAGTCAAATTGAGGGGGGCGCCCATGCTCGCTTCCCACATGCGGTTAGTGCGCTCATCATGGATCAGTAGACAAGACCCTTTTCCTATTAGGGTCGACACTAGCAGGCCTCAAAACCACAAAGGGCCTCCTGCCGGTGCCTTATCATCAAGTTATTATTACCATTAGCATTAACAGTATTGATTGATTAACATCGAGCCCCCCAGAACATAATAGAGTAGTAACAGAAAGTAACGGGTAACAGACTCGAGCAAAACAACCCTAAGCAGATAGTAAGACACGGGCAACAAGCAATGGTTATAGGTATGGAGGTGAGGCAATATACAGGTTAAGGGATTCATGTGACGGGTTCGTAACAGAAACAACTACTACTAAGGATAGCAGAAAAGAATCAACGGAAAAGAATCGGTAACAAGTGATGAAAGGCAGCCATAAGTAGCAAGTGAGTATACTTGCCTGAGATCCCGCAAGGTAGGAGAACTTGTCGTTGCTCACATCATCTCAACATCCTATCCGTGAAGAAGCAACGAACTAAAAGAAACACCGGATGCAACAATTACTACTACGGCAAAAGATCCAGCATGATCCTATTTTTATATGCATGGCATGGCAAGATGCAACAGGGGAAACAACTTAAGCAATTTAATCGGAACCGGAGTCCGGAGAAATAGGAATTGGTTCAAGTTGTTTATCTAACCATCAAGTTAAATGTTGTTTAACATGGAAAACAATAAGGTAGATGAGTTAGGCAATTTAAATGGAATGGGGCAACAGTTGAATTAAATACCCCAACACATTCCATATTTATTTATTAGGTGAACATACATAAACACTACAAATGCAACATGCAAGGTGCAAACATGAACATGGATGGCATGAACAGATTAAGTGCATTTTTCTGGTATGAAAACATATTTTATTTGTTGGATTTGGAATTAAAATGAACAAGTTATGAATTTTGGCAATT
This sequence comes from Alopecurus myosuroides, assembly GCA_028641055.1. Taxonomy (NCBI): domain Eukaryota; kingdom Viridiplantae; phylum Streptophyta; class Magnoliopsida; order Poales; family Poaceae; genus Alopecurus; species Alopecurus myosuroides. Next base: position 19,807 of record JAPCYS010003887.1, read on the forward strand.
TAAATTGCATTAAATAAGAGGTGAAACAATTATCCAATTTAATTGTTGCAAACCAGAAAACAAAGTTGATATCCAAGTGTGGCATGTGATTTTGGATGAAAAACATGTTTGAGTATTTAATTTGGAGCAACCATTTGAAAGTTATTAATTATGCCATTTAATTTATCATTTTTAAGGATTATTAAATAACATTAATTTTAATTGCCCAAATTGCAAAACAAAGTTGATAAACAGAAAGTACAATGAATTTGGACTGAAAAACATATTTGATTTGTGTTATTTGAATTAGGTATGAATTAATTATGGAATTAACCAAATTTAATATGAATTTTTTAAATTTGAAATTTGAAAAAATTTGAATTGTGCAAAACAGATAACAAATGTGATATTTGAAAAGTTCATGTAATTTTGATTGGAATACATATAAAATTTGTGCAAATTGGATTTACCAATTAAAAGTTATGATTTATAGAAGATTCACTCGTTTTCTGGAATTTTGGAAAATAGAAAAAGGGTTTGGAAATTTTTGTCACGCAGGGCATCTGTACCCAGTGCCTATGACCAGTGGGGTCGTGCACAGGTGCCATCCACGTGTCGCGCGAGTGTGGGCTGACGTGGCCACTGGGTCACTGCTGGGTGGGCCGTCCCGGGCGGTGGAAAATAGCCAAAAAGGTGGAGCCTTTTGCCTCCGTGAGGAGTCGATCCAGGGACCTCCTTGGTTGCAGCGCAGCAGCCAACCACTAGGCTAGTCAAGTTCTCGTGTCAGTATACCGCATCGGTGGGATTAAGAGGCGACAGCACACGAAACTGAATTTTTTTACACCGCGATTCAGAGAACAGACCGATCATGGACAACGAGCTGCGCCCACCGCTCGATGGCGGGGCGAACAGAGCAGGGGAAGGAGAGGGCCTAGGCCGAGGTGGGGCCCTCACCGTGGCGTGCAGTCCCAGAAGGGACGCGAGGGCGTCGTCGTCGAAGGGAAGAGGGGCAGGGGGTCGCCGTCGAGTGGAGAGAAAGGAGGCGGACAGAGGTGCAGGTCGAGGGCGACGGCCGGCGATTGGAGGCGACGGCGGCGCCGCTCCGGGCACTCTCCCGCCTCCACTTCTTCACCAAACACGACGAGAACGAGGTGGGGTTTCCATTCCCCTCGTCGGTTGCTCCTCGAGGTGGCTGTGGAGAGGGGATGGTGGCGGCAATGGTGCTCGGTGGTGGTTTCAGTCATGTTCAGAGAGGGGAACTAGCAGAGAGGAGGGAGATAGGAAGGACGGCGGCGATGGGGAAGGAAATAGGGTTTGCAGCAGAGGGGGAAGGGAGGTGGATACTTATGGAGAGAGGGGAGGGTGGTACGGCAGTGATCCTGGAGGGGGCACTAGTAGAGAAGTGCCTTTCTATGGAATCGATTCTGTGGCGCACCCCTATTCGGTGCGCCACAGAAATGTAATTCTGTGGCGCACGGGTGGGCATGCGCCACAGAAAACAGGAATTCTGTGGCGCATGGGACCGTGGTGCGCCACAGAAAACAGGAATTCTGTGGCGCCGGATGGGGGTGCGCCACAGAAATGAGCTGGGGCCACACCAATAACTTTACACTCCCATTCTGTGGCGCATGGTGGTCAGTGCGCCACAGAAATATGACATTTCTGTGGCGCACCACTGCCACGTGCGCCACAGAATTCCCATCCGAAAAAATTCTGCCCTCACGCACCAACTCCACACCCCCCCCCCCCCCCCCGGGAACGCCTTTTCTAGTTTTTGACGGAAGAGTTGGCGGTCTAAAAAGCATCAAAAAATAAATCCCTTATAGATGCACGGAGAGTTTAATGTCTACTTTTTTATCAAATTTTGAAATATGAATTTCGACTTTCTGAGCAAAAGTTTTATAAAAAAAGTAAAATGGGCATAACTTTTGCATACGATGTCGAAAAAAAATGATCAAGATATTAAAAAAAACTAGAGAAAAAAAGAAACCCAACCTCACTAGCCTTCGGCCTGTGAGCTTTTTTTAAAATTGCCAAATTCCAAAAGGAACAAAAGTTATGGCCGTTTTAAGATTTTGACTAGAAAATAAATAAAAAATAAAAAAAAATTCTGTGGCGCACCAAGGGGGGGTGCGCCACAGAATTGGGAGGCAGATTCGAAATCTGCCTCCTCCCCTCCTTTCTTCACTTCTCCCCTCCACTTCTCCCCTCCACTTCTCCTCCACTTCTCATCTCTCCTCTCCTCTCCTCTCCTCTCCACCTCTCCTCTCCTCCCTCACCACCACCACCACCACCACCACCACCACCATCACCACCACCACCTCTCCTCCTTCTCCTCCTCCACCACCACCACCACCACCACCACTCCTCCTCCACCACCACCATCCTCCTCCTCCACCACCACCACCACCACCTCCGGTGAGCTCCTCCTCCTCCTCCACCACCACCTCTCCTCCTCCTCTTTCTCCTCCTCCTCCACCACCACCTCTCCTCCTCCTCCTCCTCCTCCTCCTCCTCCTCTATCACCACCACCTCTCCTCCTCCTCCTCCTCCTCCACCACCACCACCTCCGGCGAGCTTCTCCTTCTCCTCCCCACCAACTCCGGTGACCCCCATCCTCCACCCACCAACTCCGGCGAGCATCCGACGAAATCCGGCGAAATTTCGAAATTTCGAAAATTTCCCGCGGCCAGATCTGGCCGCCTTTTTTTTTTTTAAATTCAAAAAAAAATTCTGTGGCGCACCCCCCCTTGGTGCGCCACAGAATTGCAAATTTCTGTGGCGCACGGCTGAGGTGCGCCACAGAATTGACATTTCTGTGGCGCACGGCTGAGGTGCGCCACAGAAATTATTTTTGTGGCGTGTGTTCTGTGGCGCACCCCTCTGGCCCCAGGGTGCGCCACAGAATAGGATTTTGGTGCGCCACAGAAGAGGGTTTCCCTACTAGTGGGGAGGAGGTGATCGGATGGCAGAGAGGGGGTTCGTACTGCTGTCGTCAGCTGGAGGAGGAAGAAAGCGACAGCACAGGGGGGTATGGGCCAGAAGTGGGAAAAGGAAATGGGCTTGGGCAGAAAAGAAGAGAGGTGGGCTGTGGGAGAAGGAAAAGAAAGGGGTGGGCTGCCTTTTCTCCATTTTTTTGTGCTTTTATTTTACCTCTCCTTTTGATTGATTTTTTTGTAAAGAATAAAAGGGAGAGAGAGATAGAAAAGGGTTAGGGTTTTCTTTTTAGTTTATAAATAAATTTTGTTATTTTGCAAAACAGCACATAAAAGTAATGTTAATCATTAACTTCAAAATTTAGAGTATTAATTTGATTTCTAAGTTGTTATTTGAATTCCAAATAAGGTTTGATTTTTGGGAATTTTGGAAATAAGCAAAGTTTTATTTAACAAGTTCAAGCAATTTGCAAACATTATTGAATTTAATAGTTGACAAGAATTTTAATGTTTAAACCACAATTTGAATCATGTCAAATAAGGAGGATAATGATTTAATTGCCATTAGGAGGTTTGATAAAAGGAAAGATTTTATTAACAAGCAATTGGATTAAAACAACTTCAAAATATTGAAAAACAATTGAATTGTTTTTAGTTTGCAATTTTGGTTAATGTGGGGAAGTTTAATTTGGTTTGAATCTTTGATTTGTTTTGCAACATGATGCAATGCATATGATGCATGTGATGCAATCCAACACTCAACTTTCTATCTAGGGTAACACCCCAGGTGTTACAGACGACACCACTAACAAGGGATTGCGCCCTCGCAATCCACCTGCTAACCCGGGAGGGGAAAGAGGTTCGACTATCGATTCTTCGTGCTCCCAGTTGATCTCCTTGACACCACTAACAAGGGCTTCTCGACACCACTAACAAGGGATTCTTGCTCGGAGTGACGACGATGTTCTCCCACCAGGAACCTTCCGATGATCGAACCTATTAGGTTAAGGGCTCAGAAAACGTCCACCCACGTAGGATCCTAACACTTTGAAAGATAGACAAGGGGGGAAAACTCCAAAACAAATAAGATGGGAGGGGAAATAGAATAGGGATAAGGAGAAAACAAGAATCCTATTGAGATGTTTTTTCCAAAATAGTTTAGCAGAAATAGTTTTTTGACACTCTAGAAACAACGACCGTTAGCGAGGTTAACCTACAGGCTTTGCGGACCCGTTGCTTCGATAACCATTCGTATCGAAACAATCTCGGGAATCGGAACCAAGGCTCTGATACCATTTGTGACGCCCCGAGATCGGGCACTATGCAGATTTCAGCATTTCCGCCAAATCCGCATAATAACCGATTCCAGGTTGCCATTTATGATAACATTACAATAGTTCACGAATATTCCACAATTACAACAGAAACAGATAGATACAAGATGACTCAAACAAGCCAGGGATACAACTGGTACAATACAAAGGTCCAAATAACAATGGAAGAAACAACATATCGTCCGTCTACGGACAAGATACAAATTGGACTAAGAGTCCTGAAGATAACCGAGAGCGTCCAATCCCTGCCCAGGCCAAGCCGGAGGGATTCCCAAGCTAACGTCGTCAGACTTCAAACCTGTTGACTGCAATGTGGAATATGCACCCACGAAAGAGATTCATGGGTCAGTACGGTTAAGTACTGGCAAGTGGATAAGCCATACTCACAAGATACCGGCGTAGCCAGTCATCACAAGATACAAATACTTTGGGATCAACGGGAAGGAAGGGGTTATTGCAAATAAGCGACAGCGGGCTGCACTAACCAACTACAGAGAGATACTACAACTTCCGGCTAACAGAAAGAAGATAAGATCGAGTATTGTAACCAACTGAAAGATAACTTCAAACAAACCCATCCTGGATCTCGCCCCTTTGTCCAAAGAAGCAATCCGAGGATAACCCACACAGTTGGATTAATGATGGTTCAGATCATTGTGTCAAGAAGCCTATTACTAGTCAAGTTGTTAATCATTGGGTGTGAGATTGTTAATCATTAGGTTTAAGTTGTCCTGAGTACTTGTTAGCCAGTACTTTCACCAAGTAATCCATAACCGCGGAAAACACGGCTTCTCGAGAAGATTATCCCTGCAGGGTTGCACCAATTTGGCCGTACACGCAAGAATAACCCGCCAGATGGGATGCCTCCCACCAAGCGGGGTACTCTACACAACTCAACTCTTCTTCGCATCAAGCCCAAAGCACCTTGGGCGCACGGCTAATCGAGCCCAGAAGAAAATGGACCCTCATAGCACTCTAAGAACGTGTCCCCCTATATGCCGACTACGAAAGTTCCACCCGGGTACCAAGGGCTCGCAAGATCATGCATGCAGCAAATGGAAAACCCGAACTAAATGAGGCGATTTGGACGAGATGCGAATCGAGTCAAATTGAGGGGGGCGCCCATACTCGCTTCCCACATGCGGTTAGTGCGCTCATCATGGATCAGTAGACAAGACCCTTTTCCTATTAGGGTCGACACTAGCAGGCCTCAAAACCACAAAGGGCCTCCTGCCGGTGCCTTATCATCAAGTTATTATTACCATTAGCATTAACAGGATTGATTGATTAACATCGAGCCCCCCAGAACATAATAGAGTAGTAACAGAAAGTAACGGGTAACAGACTCGAGCAAAACAACCCTAAGCAGATAGTAAGACACGGGCAACAAGCAATGGTTATAGGTATGGAGGTGAGGCAATATCAAGGTTAAGGGATTCATGTGATGGGTTCGTAACAGAAACAACTACTACTAAGGATAGCAGAAAAGAATCAACGGAAAAGAATCGGTAACAAGTGATGAAAGGCAGCCATAAGTAGCAAGTGAGTATACTTGCCTGAGATCCCGCAAGGTAGCAGAACTTGTCGTTTCTCACATCATCTCAACGTCCTATCCGCGAAGAAGCAACGAACTAAAAGAAACACCGGATGCAACAATTACTACTACGGCAAAAGATCCAGCATGATCCTATTTTTATATGCATGGCATGGCAAGATGCAACAGGGGAAACAACTTAAGCAATTTAATCGGAACCGGAGTCCGGAGAAATAGGAATTGGTTCAAGTTGTTTATCTAACCATCAAGTTAAATGTTGTTTAACATGGAAAACAATAAGGTAGATGAGTTAGGCAATTTAAATGGAATGGGGCAACAGTTGAATTAAATACCCCAACACATTCCATATTTATTTATTAGGTGAACATACATAACACTACTACAAATGCAACATGCAAGGTGCAAACATGAACATGGATGGCATGAACAGATTAAGTGCATTTTTCTGTTATGCAAACATATTTTATTTGTTGGATTTGGAATTAAAATGAACAAGTTATGAATTTTGGCAATTTAAATTGCATTAAATAAGAGGTGAAAAAATTATCCAATTTAATTGTTGCAAACCAGAAAACAAAGTTGATATCCAAGTGTGGCATGTGATTTTGGATGAAAAACATGTTTTGAGTATTTAATTTGGAGCAACCATTTGAAAGTTATTAATTATGCCATTTAATTTATCATTTTTAAGGATTATTAAATAACATTAATTTTAATTGCCCAAATTGCAAAACAAAGTTGATAAACAGAAAGTACAATGAATTTGGACTGAAAAAAATATTTGATTTGTGTTATTTGAATTAGGTATGAATTAATTATGGAATTAACCAAATTTAAGATGAATTGTTTAAATTTGAAATTTGAAACAATTTGAATTGTGCAAAACAGATAACAAATGTGATATTTGAAAAGTTCATGGAATTTTGATTGGAATACATATAAAATTTGTGAAATTGGAGTTACCAATTAAAAGTTATGATTTATAGAAGATTCACTCGTTTTCTGGAATTTTGGAAAATAGAAAAAGGGTTTGGAAATTTTTGTCACGCAGGGCATCTGTACCCAGTGCCTATGACCAGTGGGGTCGTGCACAGGTGGCATCCACGTGTCGCGCGAGTGTGGGCTGACGTGGCCACTGGGTCACTGCCGGGTGGGCCGTCCCGGGCGGTGGAAAATAGCCAAAAAGGTGGAGCCTTTTGCCTCCGTGAGGAGTCGATCCAGGGACCTCCTGGGTTGCAGCGCAGCAGCCAACCACTAGGCTAGTCAAGTTCTCGTGTCAGTATACCGCATCGTGGGATTAAGAGGCAACGGCACACGAAACTGAATTTTTTTACACCGCGATTCAGAGAACAGACCGATCGTGGACAACGAGCTGTGCCCACCGCTCGATGGCGGGGCGAACAGAGCAGGGGAAGGAGAGGGCCTAGGCCAAGGTGGGGCCCTCACCGTGGCGTGCAGTCGCAGAAGGGACGCGAGGGCGTCGTCGTCGAAGGGAAGAGGGGCAGGGGGTCGCCGTCGAGTGGAGAGGAAGGAGGCGGACAGAGGTGCAGGTCGAGGGCGCCGGCCAGCGATTGGAGGCGACGGCGGCGGCTCTCCGGGCACTCTCCCGCCTCCACTTCTTCACCAAACACGACGAGAACGAGGTGGGGTTTCCATTCCCCTCGTCGGTTGCTCCTCGAGGTGGCTGTGGAGAGGGGATGGTGGCGGCAATGGTGCTCGGTGGTGGTTTCAGTCATGTTCAGAGAGGGGGAACTAGCAGAGAGGAGGGAGATAGGGAGGACGGCGGCGATGGGGAAGGAACTAGGGTTTGCAGCAGAGGGGGAAGGGAGGTGGATACTTATGGAGAGAGGGGAGGGTGGTACGGCAGTGATCCTGGAGGGGGAGGAGGTGATCGGATGGCAGAGAGGGGGTTCGTACTGCTGTCGTCAGCTGGAGGAGGAAGAAAGCGACAGCACAGGGGGGTATGGGCCAGAAGTTGGAAAAGGAAATGGGCTTGGGCAGAAAAGAAAGAGGTGGGCTGTGGGAGAAGGAAAAGAAAGGGGTGGGCTGCCTTTTCTCCATTTTTTTTTGTGCTTTTCTTTTACCTCTCCTTTTGATTGATTTTTTTGTAAAGAATAAAAGGGAGAGAGAGATAGAAAAGGGTTAGGGTTTTCTTTTTAGTTTATAAATAAATTTTGTTATTTTGCAAAACAGCACATAAAAGTAATGTTAATCATTAACTTCAAAATTTAGAGTATTAATTTGATTTCTAAGTTGTTATTTGAATTCCAAATAAGGTTTGATTTTTGGAATTTTGGAAATAAGCAAGTTTTATTTAACAAGTTCAAGCAATTTGCAAACATTATTGAATTTAATAGTTGACAAGAATTTTAATGTTTAAACCACAATTTGAATCATGTCAAATAAGGAGGATAATGATTTAATTGCCATTAGGAGGTTTGATAAAAGGAAAGATTTTATTAACAAGCAATTGGATTAAAACAACTTCAAAATATTGAAAAACAATTGAATTGTTTTTAGTTTGCAATTTTGGTTAATGTGGGGAAGTTTAATTTGGTTTGAATCTTTGATTTGTTTTGCAACATGATGCAATGCATATGATGCATGTGATGCAATGCAACACTCAACTTTCTATCTAGGGTAACACCCAAGGTGTTACAGAGAGCTACCCAACCTCCACGGGATATCTTGGAATGAGGAATATAGAAAATACCATGCATGGAGAGGTGTGGAACCTTTCTCAAACATGAACCAGTATCATTTTCCATATCACATCCATATCACAACCATATCACAGCCTTATCAAAGCGCGTCATGTTGTAATAACTGTTAAACATACATTGTTTACACTAGGATGGGCATTATTTGTAATACACGGGAAAGAATCCTGTCCTTCTAGATTGGAGGATAGAGTTTTCTACCAAGACCATTATACATGACTTGCACGTTCCCTGAGATATGACCTCCTGAACTGTTATAACTTTCGAAGGAAAACACCGATTGAGATGAAACCAATTTTATTGGAAAGATCACTCTGAGAGCTACCCAACCTCCACTGGATATCTTGGAATGAGGAATATAGAAAATACCATGCATGTAGAGGTGTGGAACCTTTCTCAAACATGAACCAATATAATTTTCCATATCACATCCATATCACAACCATATCACAACAATATCACAGCCTTATCACAGCGCGTCATGTGTAATAACTGTTAGACATACATTGTTTACACTAGGATGGGCATTATTTGTAATACACGGGACATAATTCTCTCCTTCTAGATTGGAGGATAGAGTTTGCTACCAAGACCATTATACACGACTTGCACGTTCCCTGAGATATGGCTTCCTGAACTGTGATAACTTTCAAAGGAAAATACCGATTGCGACGAAACCAACTTTATTGGAAAGATCACTCTGAGAGCTACCCAACCTCCACTGGATATCTTGGAATGAGGTATATAGAAAATACCATGCATAGAGAGGTGTGGAACCTTTCTCAAACATGAACCAGTATCATTTTCTATATCACATCCATATCACAACCATATCACAACCATATCACAGCCTTATCACATCGCGTCATGTTGTAGTAACTGTTAGACATACAATGTTTACACTAGGATGGGCATTATTTGTAATACACGGGAAAGAATATTGTCCTTCTAGATTGGAGGATAGAGTTTGCTAACAAGAGCATTATACATGACCTACACGTTCCCTGAGATACGAACTCCTGAACTGTGATAACTTTCGAAGGAGAACACCGATTGAGATGAAACCAATTTTATTGGAAAGATCACTCTGAGAGCTACCCAACCTCCTCTGTATATATCTTGGAATGAGGAATATAGAAAATACCATGCATGGAGAGGTGTGGAACCTTTATCAAACATGAACCTGTTTCATTTTCCATATCACATCCATATCACAACCATATCACAACCATACCACGGCCTTATCACATCGCGTCATGTTGTAATAACTGTTAGACATACAATGTTTACACTAGGGTGGGCATTATTTGTAATACACGGGAAAGAATTTGGTCCTTCTAGATTGGAGGATAGAGTTTGCTACCAACACCATTATACATGACTTGTATGTTCCCTAAGATATGACCTCCTGAACTGTGATAACTTTCGAAGGAAAACACCGATTGAGATGAAACCAATTTTATTGGAAAGATCACTCTGAGAGCTACCCAACCTCCACGGGATCTCTTGGAATGAGGAATATAGAAAATACCATGCATGGAGAGGTGTGGAACCTTTCTCAAACATGAACCAGTATCATTTTCCATATCACATCCATATCACAACCATATCACAGCCTTATCAAAGCGCGTCATGTTGTAATAACTGTTAGACATACATTGTTTACACTAGGATGGGCATTATTGGTAATACACGGGAAAGAATTCTGTCCTTCTAGATTGTAGGATAAAGTTTTCTACGAAGACCATTATACATGACTTGCACGTTCCCTGAGATATGACCTCCTGAACTGTTATAACTTTCGAAGGAAAACACCGATTGAGATGAAACCAATTTTATTGGAAAGATCACTCTGAGAGCTACCCAACCTCCACTGTATATATTTTGGAATGAGGAATATAGAAAATACCATGCATGGAGAGTGGAACCTTTCAAACATGAACCAGTTTCATTTTCCATATCACATCCATATCACAACCATATCACAACAATATCACAGCCTTATCACAGCGCGTCATGTGTAATAACTGTTAGACATACATTGTTTACACTAGGATGGGCATTATTTGTAATACACGATAAAGAATTCTCTCCTTCTAGATTGGAGGATAGAGTTTGCTACCAAGACCATTATACATGACTTGCACGTTCCCTGAGATATAACCTCCTGAAATGTGATAACTTTCGAAGTAAAACACTGATTGAGATGAAACCAGTTTTATTGGAAAGATCACTCTGAGAGCTGCCCAACCTCCACTGTATATCTTGGAATGAGGAATATAGAAAATATAATGCATGGAGAGGTGTGGAACCTTTCTCAAACATGAACCAGTATCATTTTCCATATCACATCCATATCACAACCATATCACAACCTTATCACATCGCGTCATGTTGTAATAACTGTTAGACATACAATGTTTACACTAGGATGGGCATTATTTGTAATACACGAGAAAGAATTTTGTCCTTCTAGATTGGAGGATAGATTTTGCTAACAAGAGCATTATACATGACCTACACGTTCTGATGGAGGGATAATAACCCGGTAGGCCAACTCCAAGGTGTAACCCGGCCCAAAGGACGCTGCGCAGGATCCGGCTAAGGATAAAGAAACTTCTGGAAGGCCCAGATTAGTAGGCCTTGTAACCCGGATTGTGGGTTATGATAAGGAAAGTTAGGGTTTGTATGCGGTGTCCGGGTAGGATCCAAGGTGTCCCTTGGAGGGCAAGCCAGGGGGTTCGGGTGCTTTATAAACCGACCCCTAGGTCTAGTTGAGAGAGATCCAAGAGTTCTAGCAATATCGCCTAATATCGAATATCCAGTGTAATACGAGCGTTGAAGTTATTATCTTAAGATCGGAGACTCGGCGACTTGATTGCCGGCTACCAGATCGAATATCAACATCTTTCCCTCTGAGATAAACCCTCTCCCAAACGCCGGTGTCGTCTTGCCCCAAGATAAGTTACCCCTGGTAACGTCTGCCGTGATTATCCCACGACAGTTGGCGCCCACCGTGGGGCCTGCGTCCAAAGGTTTTTACATCACGGGAGAAGCTCGGAAGAACATGGAGAATCTTGTCGTCGACGAGATCTACGTCGACCACAAAGGAGGGAAGATGGTGGATGATTCCGGCTGGGGGCCAGAGTCGGATCACCTCGAATCCGGATCTGTTGTGATGATCGGACAAATCAGCATCTTCATCGGTATGGTACGTACATCTGATTTAAAAGGACAATATCATGTGCATACTACAGGAACTTCTAATAGGGACAAAAAGATACTAAAGCAAGCGGTAAACTCGGCTTCCTCGGCCTTTCCGGGATACCTGAGATGGGCAGAACAAGAAGTAACGTGGAGCACAAGGGATCACCCAGAAAGAATAGAGCACCCAGGAGTCCTAGCATTGGTAGTCGCTCCACAGGTCAATGGGTACGAGCTGAAAAAGGTCCTGATGGATGGAGGAAGCAGCATCAATATCCTGTATTGGGAAACCTTTCTACGCATGGGTCTCAAGGAATCTCAGCTACAGAAAAGCTCAACAATTTTTCATGGAATAGTGCCGGGTCACTCAGCATGTCCTGAGGGGAAAATCGCATTGGAAGTAGCTTTTGGAGAATCAAAGGATAATTATCGAGTTGAGTGGCTCACGTTCGAGGTGGTCAAATTGCGCAGTCCTTATCACACGCTATTCGGAAGACCGGCTTATGCTAAATTCATGGCTAGGTCGTGTTATGTGTATTTGCAGCTAAAGATCCCGGGTCCAAAGCAGACCATCACCATACATGGAAACCGAGATATAGCGGCCGAGTGCGACGAAGGAGATTCAGTAATGGCCGAGCAAGCTTGCAGAAAAGAGGAACTCAAGTATTACCGGTCTCAAGTAGATCCAGATGACAGAACAGCGTTGAAAAGGCCGAATACTGAGGACGAAAGAGCAAAATTCAAGGCAGCACAGGACACCAAGATGATAGCTTTTGTCGAAGGTGATCCCACTAAGCAATTTACTATAGGGTCTAACTTGGACAGCGAGCAGGAGAAGGCACTTGTGGAGTTTATTCGTTCGAATGCGGACGTATTCGCCTGGACGCCTAGCGACATGCCGGGTATCCCTACAGAGTTGGCAGAGCACAGTTTGCACGTAGATCCTAAGTCCAGGCCTGTGAAGCAGGGCTTGAGAAAGATGAATGAAGAAAGAAGGAAAGCTATATGAGAAGAAATTGCTCGGCTATTGACAGCCGGCTTTATCATGGAAGTATTTCACCCGGATTGGTTAGCAAACCCGGTCCTAGTGATGAAAAAGACCAACGAGTGGAGGATGTGCATTGACTTTACGAGTCTCAACAAGCATTGCCCAAAGGATCCATTCGCACTACCAAGGATAGATCAAATCATAGATGCAGTAGCTGGAAGTGACCTATTATGCTTTCTGGACGCATATTCTGGGTATCATCAGATTAAGCTCAAGAGGGAGGATTGGGAGAAAACATCATTTATAACCCCTTTCGGGGCCTTTTGTTACAAAACCATGACGTTTGGATTGAAGAACGATGGCGCAACTTATCAACGGTGTATTCAGAAGTGCTTCAAGGATCAAATTGGACGCAACGTCCATGCTTATGTGGATGATGTGGTTATCAAGACCAGGAAGGCGGAGACATTTATTGATGATCTAAAGGAGACGTTCAAGAACTTGAGGAGGTATCAGATGAAGCTTAATCCAACAAAATGCGTATTTGGAGTTCCGGCCGGGAAGTTACTCGGCTTTATCGTTTCCGAGAGAGGAATTGAGGCAAATCCGGACAAAATCAAAGCTATCCAGAATCTGAAAAAGCCGGAAAATTTGAAGCATGTACAAAAGCTCACGGGCTGCGTAGCAGCCTTGAGCCGATTTATATCCAGACTCGGAGAAAAAGCAATACCCTTGTACCGGCTCTTGAGGAAGTCCGATAAATTCGTATGGGATCAAGAGGCGGATGAAGCGTTTGAGGCACTAAAGAAGCAGTTATCTGAAGCACCAGTACTAGCGGCCCCGGGTCCTAAAGAGCCTATGTTGCTATACGTAGCAGCTGGCCCCCGAGCCGTCAGCGCGGTAGTTGTTGTGGAGCATAAAGAAGATGGGAAAGGTTACCCGGTCCAGAGACCAGTTTATTATGTCAGTGATGTATTAACAGAGGCAAAGCAGCGCTATCCGCATTGGCAAAAACTGGTTTTCGGGGTCTTTATGGCCAGCCGGAAACTGAAGCCGTATTTCCAAGAACACCCCATAACAGTGGTTAGTTCCATACCAATGTCAGATATCATCAGAAACTCGGACGCGACAGGAAGGATAGCCAAATGGGCGATAGAGATGGGGGATTATCACATCAACTACGAGCCCAGGTCAGCAATCAAATCTCAGGCTTTGGTTGATTTCGTTAATGATTGGACACACACAGGCATGACCACTATGGCTCCAAGCTCCGAGTCCTGGATCATGCACTTCGATGGATCAAAGCAATATGAGGGATCAGGAGCTGGAGTAGTGCTAACGTCACCCAAAGGAGACAAATTGAGTTACGTACTACAGATTCACTTTGACTGTTCCAACAACGTGGCCGAGTATGAGGCCCTATTGCACGGCTTAAAAGTAGCCAAGGAGATGAACATTAAGAGGATACGGTGCTTTGGAGATTCAGATCTTGTGGTGCAGCAGGTATCAGGAACTTGGGATAGAAAGGACGCGACTATGGCAGCATACCGCAGAGAGGTTGATAGGGTTGCAGGATGTTTTTCCGGGTATGAGGTGGAACACATAGACAGAAGAAAGAACGAAGCAGCAGATGCTCTCGCTAGACTCGGTTCGCGCAGAGAGCCGGTTCCACCTAACGTTTTCCTGGACGAATTATGGCGACCATCAGTTAAAACCGAGTCCGAGGAGGAATTGGCGAATCAAGACCCGGATTTGGAGCTCGTGGCCACCGTACGCGCTATTCCCGAGTGGACAGAACCATTTTTGGCCTACCTATTACGAGGCGAGTTACCACAGCAGGAGGTGTTAGCAAGGCAAATTTTGAGGCGAGCAAAGGGATATTCTATCATCAATGGGGAGTTATACAAGAGAAGTGCTGCAGGAGTCTTTTTGCGCTGCGTGGCACCAGAAGAAGGCCGACAAATTCTCAAAGAAATCCACGAAGGTGATTGTGGGCATCATGCATCCACAAGATCCCTTGTGGCAAAAGCTTATCGACACGGATTCTTCTGGCTCACGGCTCTAGCATATGCGGAACGATTAGTAGCAAGGTGTGACGGATGTCAAAGGTACGCCCGCCAAACCCACGTGCCGGCTATGGAATTACGGACCATCCCGTTAACTTGGCCGTTCGCTGTCTGGGGTATGGACATGGTTGGTCCCTTTCATAGGTCACCTTGCAAGAAGACACATCTTTTAGTGGCTATTGATAAGTTTACCAAGTGGGTTGAGGTTATGCCAGTTACCAATTGTGAAGCAGCTACAGCAGTCAAGTTCCTGAAAAGAATTATCTATCCGTTCGGGTATCCACATAGCATAATTACCGACAATGGAACCAACATGTCTCTTGGTGAGATGGAGAAGTTCTGTGGCAACAAGGGAATCCGGCTTGACGTAGCATCAGTAGCTCATCCACATGCCAATGGACAAGTAGAGAGGGCAAACCAAGAGTTGCTTCGCGGATTAAAACCACGACTGCGAGTCCCTTGTGTCAGGGCTGCCGGTGCATGGGTCGAAGAACTTCCTTCCGTGGTTTGGGGTATCAACACAACACCTAATAGATCTACTCAGATGACACCCTTCTTCATGGTCTATGGCGCGGAAGCTGTATTACTGAGTGATATTATTCATGATTCACCTCGAGTGTCAGCTTACGTCGAAGTGGAGAACAAAAAGACCCGGCAGGACGCCGTAGATATGTTAGAAGAACAAAGGGAGCAAGCCCTAGAAAGATCAGCCATATATCAGCAAGGTTTACGGAGGTATCATAGCCGGCGCGTGAAAACCCGGGTCTTCCAGGAAGGAGACCTGGTTCTGCGCCTGGTACAGTCAAACGAAGGAAAACACAAGTTATCACCACCATGGGAAGGACCGTTTATCATAAGCCGGAATCTGCATAATGGATCATATTACTTGATAGATGCAAGGGAAGAGTCGGCCACAGTTAATGACACCGCTCATACCACTTCATCTATGCAAGAAAGAGACAGACCATGGAACGTGGCTCAGCTACGTCCATATTATACTTAGTAAAGATTATATTGGCAAGTGGAATTGCACGATGTAACAGGCAGCAGGTTTCAGACGCACTCTTTTCCTATCCAAGGTACCCTTGGGGACTGGATGGGTTTTTAATGAGGCGGCTTGCTGACCTAACTTTTCATATCAAGTAAAGAGGTGGTTACTATGTTCTTCACTCTCAGTGTTGCGTATATTTAAATCTTGGGGCTGATTGCTTGAATAGCACAGTTGCAAACTCAAAGACCCGGCCTTGATGCCTATGAGTTATAAGGGCCGATTACTCGCAAACGAGTACGGCTGCAATCTTATAACCGGACAAAGGAGCCAAATTTTCTTGACTTTTTTTACTTAAGCTTGATGTGACTCGCACTAAAATGGCATGATTTGCTCGCTTACGATCACAATCAGCCATGAAGCCCAATGGGACTTGGCTGACCCTGTTTTCGTACAGATGTAACAACATGATATCCATGCGAAAGCCGGCTTATAGTACAAGATAGTCAAAAGGGTCATCTAAACCACAAGTTATGCAGAGTACAGGGCTAATAGCCGGACACTCAACGATTATTAAGCATAAGTTCAAATCCTATGTGAAACGGCTCTAGGTTTTTTTGGCTTAACAGCAAACAATTTGTTCTCTTGGAAAGACCAAGTATCCCAGACTCGGAGCTTCGGGTCTTGGGGACTCGGGATTTCGAAAAAGAAAAGTTGCTTAGTTGCTAAGGCTCAAAAAACCCAAACATCCGAGTCTTGGGGACTTGGGGACTTAGAAGCACGCCCACTCGTCAATACCCATGACACTCGGAAACCGAGTCTCACAAAAGGAACAATAAAGAAAGTCGGATATCAAGAACAAATGGGTTCAAGAGTAGATAAATTATAAATCATCCAAAAAGCCAAAAGAGGCACAAGGTGTATCAAGAACTTAGAGTGCATTACAAAGCTTCGGTAAGATAGTATCAAAGGTGCACAGACGCACCATCCAAAAATAATTGTTTAAACGGCACATCGGCCGACTGATGCGTGTGAAGTAGCAGGTATCACTCGGCATTCTGGGCCGCGGCATCCATCTTCGCTTTACCCTTACCATCAATGGTGGTAGCAGCAGCACCCGGGTCAGCAGCAGTGCCGGCTCGCGCAGGAGGAGGGACGACTGGTCTAGAGGTAGCAGGCGCAGAGTCGGCTTCAGCTTTCTTCTTTGCAGCTTCCTCCCTAATCTTGGCAGCTTCCTCCTTCCATCGAGCAAGCATATCATATGGCTGGGGGCGATCTGCCTTAACAACCTTGTCATCAGCATCATACGCAGTGAGAATTGAGTTGACATCCAGTTTATCGGCAATCACACTAGCCGGGTGGCGAACTTCCTTCTGGATGGCCTTGAAATTCTTTGGTAAGAACTTAGACCCGTCTTGATTGAATTCTGGAAACCCGCCCATAAGCTTGGCCAGCTCAAGCTTAGGGAAGTAAGCTTTAGCCAGCGCAAGCCCCCGGGTTACTCCAACCCGGCAGGACGAGCGTTTCCAATGCCAAATCCACTCACGGATAGTGGAGCAGACATCCAGAAGCTTTTTCATGTTACCTGGCCCAACACCCGGCAATCGCAGTTCGTCAAGAATCCATCCAACTCCGGCACTGAGCTGCCGGATAGTATCCTTAATGATCTTCAGCTTGGCAGCATCGTCTTCTTCAGGGATTGCATCATCCGGGCCTGCATAAAGTAAGAAAAGCAATGAGTGAGGAGATCCAGCTATTTATCCAAAGGAGAATCCGGGTCTTAGTTGCTAAAGTCAAGAATCGTACCAGTTGCTGCACGATAAGTATCGGCAATTTGAACAGATAGTGTCGTCAGCTTGTCCTCCGCCGAGTGAGCCCTCTTTCTATATTTACGGGTTATCTTTCCGCTCCTCCGAGCTTCAGCTTCAGCTGCCTCGCGTAGAGCCGTCTCCTTTTCAATTCGCTTGGCGGCCTTCGCCAATTTCTTCTCAGATTGGGCCACGAAGTCCTGGGTGGAAACACAAGGAAGGGTCAGTCGGATCTACTATGAAGTTCCAAGCAAATTAACAAGCAATTCACTCGGAACTTGGGGACTACATAAGGATATAAGTGGTATTATTCGAACTTACTTTATGCTTTGTTATCAAAGCATCTAGAATATTTTCTTCATCGGCCCTCAAGGTGTAGAGGGCATCAAGCATCTGGACAAATGTCATATCTTCGGGGCGAACACGAGAAGGGCCGGCAGATTGGTCTCCTGGCTGAAGGACTTTGCCGGATCTTGGGGTCGAGACCCGGACCGTCTGGGTATCCAGGACCTCGATCTCCTCATCCATTTCTTCGGAGGATTTTGGAGATCCGGTTTCCTGGTGAACAGGGTCATTAAAGGGTTCTTCTTCTTGGCCTCTTCAGCCTCGTCGCCAGCCGCAGCGTCCGTGTTATTAGTCGGCCCCCTGTCCCTCGGTTTTCTGTCTCTGTGTTCTCCGGGTCACTAGTGGTGACTTGGGCGCTAAGGAAAAGAGAGACGGTTTAGTAGTTGGTTGAAAGTTATTAGGCATGAAAGGATATCGAGCAGTGGAGACTTACCCGACATTAACAGCATAGTCCGGCGGGAGTTCGCTGCTGGAAGCGGATGAAGTTGTCAAAGGGACCGATAGTGGAACCCGGAATTGCCCAGCGCGTGGGTGATTAGGAGATGGATGGCGCCGAGGATATTTGGAGGGTTGAGGTGGAGGAGTGCCAGCCCGGTGAGCGGGCGAAGTGGAGATACCCGGGTTAAGGGGATCCTCACCCGGGGAACTCCGGTCACCCTGCGCTTGGCCGGAGAGGATCCTTCAAGTATGACGATTGTGACAGCTGTTGGTTAAGTTCACGCATGGTATCGAAGGAGTAAGGCTCAGAAGATATAAAAGAAAAAGGAACCTTGGAAACCACTCCTCTGGCTTTCCTCTTGGCCCCAATTGTCACATCCTGATCAGACTCGGTGGCCTCCTGGTCGTCCTCCTCTTTTTCTTCTTCGTCCTCCAGCCCTGATAGTCGAGTATGTATCAGTGGAAAAAGTTAAAAGGGAGGAAAGGTTATGCAAGTAAAGATGACGTAGGATCCGGATAAGTACCTTCATTATCATCAGCCGGTTCGTCCTCTTCTTCCGGGTCTCTGGAAGGGGGGGAGGGTTCAACTCTCCAGAAGGGATCATCAGCCTAAGACAAAAAAGATGAAATTAAGGATTAGAAGCTGTATCAAGTTAAAGTGTGGAAATAATCTATGAATATCGGGTCTTACCGCTGGGGCCGGATTTTCCCGAGTAAATGGAGGTAACCCGGCGATGTTCTTTATCACCTCCAGCTTCTCTGTCAAGAAGCCCTTGATGGTTTTGTTGGTATCGCCGGTCGCAAAGCTCTTGGTGGAGTATCGGAGTGCGTCCGTGGTATGCCCCGAGTACTCACACATTAATTTGGTGCGGATAGAGTTGGGTTGGATTCGGAAATCAACCCATGTTTTCACTAAATGGAGCCCAAGAAGGCCTTGGGCTGAGAGGATGGCTATCTTGGCTAATAAGGGCAGGATCGCCTCCCTGTCCGAGTCAGGGGCAAAGGCATTGAAAGACTTGGAAGGCTCGAGGAGACTCTCAGAGTAACCCGGCAGCTTCCTCTCGCCGTGTGGGGAGGTATCGTGACAGTAAAAGAAAGATAGTTGCCAGTGTTTGACGTGGGAGTTTAGATTGAGGATTGGCATTCGCGAATTCTTGCGGCGTTTGATGGATACTCCGCCGCAAGTAAGAAGTACCCCGTGACCGCTTTCGCGGCACGGCTTACACTGGAATAGTTCGATGAAGAGAGCCAAACTTGGCGGAACGCACAAGTATGACTCGGATAGAACTATGAAGTGGGTAATATTCAACATAGAGTTGGGCCCTATGTCGAATACCCGGAGGCCATAGTGGCTTAGGACCTCCCGAAAGAAAGGGTGACCCGGAGGACGGAATCCCCGGGTCACGTGCTCTATGAAGCAGATTACCTCATTATCGGCGGGGGTGGGCCGGGTCTTGTCGCTCGGTGATCTCGAGTGAATGTCCTTCTGAGAAGGAAGAACTCCTAACTCGGCCAGCCCGTCCAGCTTGGCCTTCGTAACTGTGGATCGCCCCCAATTAGCGGATATGGTTTGGGTAGTCTTCGCCTGAGCCGGCTGTTTCCCTTGCCTTTTGGGAGCCATTGGGTCAACCTGCAAAACACAAGGAAAAAAGATACAGGAAATAAGACGCGGCAATATTGGATTATCCGAGTCTGGAGTATCGAGAAAGTATGAAAACTAAGAACTATCCGGGTATCATACCACGGAGTGAAGATTGCGAGTTATCCGGGTATCAAGTACAACTATAGAGATTATTGGTCACTTACGTATTGAAAAGTGTTTGGGGAAGACGGATGGTTGCCCATGTATCTACTGCAAGCAAAAGAGCCAGAAGGGGAGGATTTTCCGGGTGTCAATATTATGCGCGAAAAATTGGGATGAAATGGATCTAGATTGGAAAACTTGCGAACGATTCTACGAAGAAATTGGTGATTAATAATGGTAGGAGGGTGGTGTGTGATCATCAAACAGGTTGTTAAAGGAGTTGGCCAGCATCTAATCCATCTAATCTGGTGTGACGGGAAAAACGGCCCGCGGGTTGACCTAGATCCAATCTAGGATAAATCGTGAAATTGCGAGGCTAAATTAACAAGTACAAGGAACTTACTGGGAGATATTGGAGTCTAGTGCGACGACGGTGGGCGGCGTGGTCTGAATGCCCCTTTGCGACTCTTGGTGAGCAGGATGAGGGCGCAGAGATGGAGCTTGGCGGCGGCGCCGGATGGCTCGAGAACGAACGCGGCCGGTGGTGGCTTTGCTCCGGGGGCAAGCCCTAAATTCCTGCGATGGTGTTGCGAGAGCGCAAGGAGAGGAAGGAAAGGAGAAGTTGGAGTGAAGCGTTGGGTTCTAGGTTACCCTCTGAGCACTATTTATAAGGTGAGGATGAACCTATCCTAACGGCCGGAAGCCGGGAATTATGGGGTAATGGCTATCTACGCGGATTTTGCGAGATATGCTTCAAGTACTAAGCGAGGTATCTAGACAAAAAAGAGACGGAGATCCACTCCGTGATATCAGGGACAATTATCGAGTAAAGTATAGACTCTTGACATTTTTATTAGGGTTTTAACCCGGAAAGCTGAGCAACGCGCTTGGAGAAAAGCCTGGTTACTATATGGCCACCATGGAGTTAGGCCTAGCTGTTTATCAAAGCACCTTAACCCGGCCTCCATACACTTGTGCGTTTGATATTTTTGCAGGGAATATCAAGCGCTTCAAGGAGGGATCCGTGAAGCCCAAGCTATTCTGGGGACTACTAATGGAGGGATAATAATCCGGTAGGCCAACTCCAAGGTGTAACCCGGCCCAAAGGACGCTGCGCAGGATCCGACTAAGGATAAAGAAACTTCTGGAAGGCCCAGATTAGTAGGCCTTGTAACCCGGATTGTGGGTTATGATAAGGAAAGTTAGGGTTTGTATGCGGTGTCCGGGTAGGATCCAAGGTGTGCCTTGGAGGGCAAGCCAGGGGGTTCGGGTGCTTTATAAACCGACCCCTAGGTCTAGTTGAGATTGATCAAAGAGTTCTAGTAATATCGCCTAATATCGAATATCCAGTGTAATACGAGAGTTGAAGTTATTATCTTAAGATCGGAGACTCGGCGACTTGATTGCCGGCTACCAGATCGAATATCAACATGTTTCCCTCTGAGCTAAACCCTCTCCCAAACGCCTGTGTTGTCTTGCCCCAAGATAAGTTACCCCTAGTAACGTCTACCGTGATTATCCCACGACACGTTCCCTGAGATATGACCTCCTGAACTGTGATAAATTTCGAAGGAAAACACCGATTGAGATGAAACCAATTTAATTGGAATGATCACTCTCACAGCTACCCAACCTCCACTGGATATCTTGGAATGAGGAATATAGAAAATACCATGCATGGAGAGGTGTGGAACCTTTCTCAAACATGAACCAGTTTCATTTTCCATATCACATCCATATCACAACCATATCACAGCCTTATCACATCGCCTCATGTTGTAATAACTGTTAGACATACAATGTTTACACTAGGGTGGGCATTATTTGTAATACACGGGAAAGAATTTGGTCCTTCTAGATTGGAGGATAGAGTTTGCTACCAAGACCATTATACATGACTTGCACGTTCCCTAAGATATGACCTCCTGAACTGTGATAACTTTCGAAGGAAAACACCGATTGAGATGAAACCAATTTTATTGGAAAGATCACTCTGAGACCTACCCAACCTCCACGGGATCTCTTGGAATGAGGAATATAGAAAATACCATGCATGGAGAGGTGTGGAACCTTTCTCAAACATGAACCAGTATCATTTTCCATATCACATCCATATCACAACCATATCACAGCCTTATCAAAACGCGTCATGTTGTAATAACTGTTAGACATACATTGTTTACACTAGGATGGGCATTATTTGTAATACACGGGAAAGAATTCTGTCCTTCTAGATTGGAGGATAGAGTTTTCTACCAAGACCATTATACATGACTTGCACGTTCCCTAAGATATGACCTCCTGAACTGTGATAACTTTCGAAGGAAAACACCGATTGAGATGAAACCAATTTTATTGGAAAGATCACTCTAAGAGCTACCCAACCTCCACTGGATATATCTGGGAATGAGGAATATAGAAAATACCATGCATGTAGAGGTGTGGAACCTTTCTCAAACATGAACCAGTATCATTTTCCATATCACATCCATATCACAACCATATCACAACAATATCACAGCCTTATCACAGCGCGTCATGTGTAATAATTGTTAGACATACATTGTTTACACTAGGATGGGCATTATTTGTAATACACGGGAAAGAATTCTCTCCTTCTAGATTGGAGGATAGAGTTTGCTACCAAGACCATTATACATGACTTGCACGTTCCCTGAGATATAACCTCCTGAAATGTGATAACTTTCGAAGTAAAACACTGATTGAGATGAAACCAATTTTATTGGAAAGATCACTCTGAGAGCTGCCCAACCTCCACTGTATATCTTGGAATGAGGAATATAGAAAATACAATGCATGGAGAGGTGTGGAACCTTTCTCAAACATGAACCAGTATCATTTTCCATATCACATCCATATCACAACCATATCACAACCATATCACAACCTTATCACATCGCGTCATGTTGTAATAACTGTTAGACATACAATGTTTACACTAGGATGGGCATTATTTGTAATACACGGGAAAGAATTTTGTCCTTCTAGATTGGAGGATAGAGTTTGCTAACAAGAGCATTATACATGACATGCACGTTCCCTGAGATATGACCTCCTGAACTGTGATAAATTTCGAAGGAAAACACCGATTGAGATGAAACCAATTTTATTGGAAAGATCACTCTTAGAGCTACCCAACCTCCACTGGATATCTTGGAATGAGGAATATAGAAAATACAATGCATGGAGAGGTGTGGAACCTTTCTCAAACATGAACCAGTATCATTTTCCATATCACATCCATATCACAACCATATCACAACCATATCACAGCCTTATCACATCGCCTCATGTTGTAATAACTGTTAGACATACAATGTTTACACTAGGGTGGGCATTATTTGTAATACACGGGAAAGAATTTGGTCCTTCTAGATTGGAGGATAGAGTTTGCTACCAAGACCATTATACATGACTTGCACATTCCCTAAGATAGGACCTCCTGAACTGTGATAACTTTCGAAGGAAAACACCGATTGAGATGAAACCAATTTTATTGGAAAGATCACTCTGAGAGCTACCCAACCTCCACTGGATATCTTGGAATAAGGAATATAGAAAATACCATGCATGTAGAGGTGTGGAACCTTTCTCAAACATGAACCAGTATCATTTTCCATATCATATCCATATCACAACCATATCACAACCTTATCAAAGTGCGCCATGTTGTAATAACTGTTAGACATACATTGTTTACACTAGGATGGGCATTATTTGTAATACACGGGAAAGAATTCTGTCCTTCTAGATTGGAGGATAGAGTTTTCTACCAACACCATTATACATGACTTGCACGTTCCCTGAGATATGACCTCCTGAACTGTTATAACTTTCGAAGGAAAACACCGATTGAGATGAAATCAATTTTATTGGAAAGATCACTCTGAGAGCTACCAAACCTCCACGGGATATCTTGGAATAAGGAATATAGAAAATACCATGCATGTAGAGGTGGGGAACCTTTCTCAAACATGAACCAGTATCATTTTCCATATCACGTCCATATCACAACCATATCACAACAATATCACAGCCTTATCACAGCGCGTCATGTGTAATAACTGCTAGACATACATTGTTTACACTAGGATGGGCACTATTTGTAATACACGGGAAAGAATTCTCTCCTTCTAGATTGGAGGATAGAGTTTGCTACCAAGACCATTATACATGACTTGCACGTTCCCTGAGATAAGACCTCCTGAACTGTGATAACTTTGGAAGTAAAACACCGATTGAGATGAAACCAATTTTATTGGAAAGATCACTCTGAGAGCTACCCAACCTCCACTGTATATATATCTTGGAATGAGGAATATATAAAATACCATGCATGGAGAGGTGTGGAACCTTTCTCAAACATGAACCAGTATCATTTTCCATATCACATCCATATCACAACCATATCACAACCATATCACAGCCTTATCACATCGCGTCATGTTGTAATAACTGTTAGACATACAATGTTTACACTAGGATGGGCATTATTTGTAATACACGAGAAAGAATTCTCTCCTTCTATATTGGAGGATAGAGTTTGCTACCAAGAACATTATACATGACTTCCACGTTCCCTGAGATAAGACCTCCTGAACTGTGATAACTTTCGAAGTGAAACACCGATTGAGATGAAACCAATTTTATTGGAAAGATCACTCTAAGAGCTACCCAACCTCCACTGTATATATATCTTGGAATGAGGAATATAGAAAATACCATGCATGGAGAGGTGTGGAACCTTTCTCAAACATGAACCAGTATCATTTTCCATATCCCATCCATATCACAACCATATCACTACAATATCACAGCCTTATCACAGCGCGTCATGTGTAATAACTTCTAGACATACATTGTTTACACTAGGATGGGCATTATTTGTAATACACGAGAAAGAATTCTCTCCTTCTAGATTGGAGGATAGAGTTTGCTACCAAGACCATTACATGACTTGCACGTTCCCTGAGAGACCTCCTGAACTGTGATAACTTTGGAAGTAAAACACCGATTGAGATGAAACCAATTTTATTGGAAAGATCACTCTGAGAGCTACCCAACCTCCACTGTATATATATCTTGGAATGAGGAATATAGAAAATACCATGCATGTAGAGGTGTGGAACCTTTCTCAAACATGAACCAGTATCATTTTCCATATCACATCCATATCACAACCATATCACAACAATATCACAGCCTTATCACAGCGCGTCATGTGTAATAACTGCTAGACATACATTGTTTACACTAGGATGGGCATTATTTGTAATACACGGGAAAGAATTCTCTCCTTCTAGATTGGAGGATAGAGTTTGCTACCAAGACCATTATACATGACTTGCACGTTCCCTGAGATAAGACCTCCTGAACTGTGATAACTTTGGAAGTAAAACACCGATTGAGATGAAACCAATTTTATTGGAAAGATCACTCTGAGAGCTACCCAACCTCAACTGTATATATATCTTGGAATGAGGAATATAGAAAATACCATGCATGGATAGGTGTGGAACCTTTCTCAAACATGAACCAGTATCATTTTCCATATCACATCCATATCACAACCATATCACAACAATATCACAGCCTTATCACAGCGCGTCATGTGTAATAACTGCTAGACACACATTGTTTACACTTGGATGGGCATTATTTGTAATACACGGGAAAGAATTCTCTCCTTCTAGATTGGAGGATAGAGTTTGCTACCAAGAACATTATACATGACTTGCACGTTCCCTGAGATAAGACCTCCTGAACTGTGATAACTTTGGAAGTAAAACACCGATTGAGATGAAACCAATTTTATTGGAAAGATCACTCTAAGAGCTACCCAACCTCCACTGTATATATATCTTGGAATGAGGAATATAGAAAATACCATGCATGGAGAGGTGTGGAACCTTTCTCAAACATGAACCAGTATCATTTTCCATATCACATCCATATCACAACCATATCACAACCATATCACAGCCTTATCACAGCCCGTCATGTTGTAATAACTGTTAGACATACAATGTTTACACTAGGATGGGCATTAATTATAATACACAGGAAAGAATTTTTTCCTCTAGATTGGAGGATAGAGTTTGCTAACAAGACCATTATACATGACTTGCACGTTCCCTGAGATATGACCTCCTGAACTGTTATAACTATCGAAGGAAAACACCGATTAAGATGAAACCAATTTTATTGGAAAGATCACTCTGAGAGCTACCCAACCTCCACTGGATATCTTGGAATGAGGAATACAGAAAATACCATGCACAAAGAGGTGTGGAACCTTTCTCAAACATGAACCAGTATCATTTTCCATATCACATACATATCACAACCATATCACAGCCTTATCACAGCGCGTCATGTTGTAATAACTTTTAGACATACAATGTTTACACTAGGATGGGCATTATTTGTAATACACGGGAAATAATTTTATCCTTCTATATTGGAGGATAGAGTTTGCTAACAAGACCATTATACATGACTTGAACGTTCGCTGAGATATGACCTCCTGAACTGTGATAACTTTTGAAGTAAAACACCGACTGAGATGAAACCAATTTTATTGGAAAGATCACTCTGAGAGCTACCCAACCTCCATGGGATATCTTGGAATGAGGAATATAGAAAATACCATGCATGGAGAGGTGTGGAACCTTTCTCAAACATGAACCAGTATCATTTTCCATATCACATCCATATCACAACCATATCACAGCCTTATCAAACGCTTCATGTTGTAATAACTGTTAGACATACATTGTTTACACTAGGATGGGCATTATTTTTAATACACGGGAAAGAATTATGTCCTTCTAGATTGGAGGATAGAGTTTTCTACCAAGACCATTATACATGACTTGCACGTTCCCGGAGATATGACCTCCTGAACTTTGATAACTTTCGAAGGAAAACACAGATTGAGATGAAACAAATTTTATTGGAAAGATCACTCTGAGAGCTACCCAACCTCCACTGGATATCTTGGAATGAGGAATATAGAAAATACCATGCATGGAGAGGTGTAGAACCTTTCTCAAACATGAACCAGTATCATTTTCCATATCACATCCATATCACAACCATATCACAGCCTTATCACAGCGCGTCATGTTGTAATAACTGTTAGACATACATTGTTTAGCTCAGGAAAACCGCGAGAAAGGGAGAAATCGATGATTTTTAATAAATGCCAAAAATACCCATTGAATTGTCCCCTAACCCCCAAACATTATGCTATAGCTCATGGACACTGTGGAAAGGACCAAATCGACGAGTTTGAATGAATGCTACAAATGCCCATTAAATTGTCCCCGGACTCCCAAACAGTGTGCTATTACTCAGGAAAACTGCGAGAAAGGGCGAAATCGACGATTTTTAATAAATGCAAGATATATCAATGAATTTGTCCCCGGACACCCAAACATTTTGCTATAGCTCATGGATACTGCGGGAAAGGACCAAATCGACGAGTCTGAATGAATGTCAGAAATGCCCACGAAATTTCCCTCGGACCCACAAAAATTGTGCTATAGCTCACGAAAACTGCGAGATAGGACCAAATCGACGAATTTGAATGAATGCAATAAACGCAAATGAAATTTTCTCTGGATAACCAAGCATTGTGCTATTGCTCATTGAAACTTCGAGAAAAGACCAAATCGACGAGTTTGAATGAATGCTACAAATGACCATTAAATTATCCCCGGACCCCCAAACAATGTGCTATAGCTTAGGAAAACTGCGAAAAAGGACGAAATCGACGATTTTTAATAAATGCCAAAAATACCCATTAAATTGTCCACTAAGCCCCAAAAAGTGTGCTTTAGCTTACGAAAACTGCGAGATAGGACCTAATCAACGAGTTTTAATGAATGCCAGAAATGCCCTTGCAATTGTCTCCGGCCCCCAAAGAGCGTACTATAGCTCAAGAAAACTGCGAGATAGGTCCAAATCGACGAGTTTTAATGAATGCAAGATATGTCGATGAATTTGTCCTCCGACACACAAACATTATGCTATAGCTCACGGATACTGCGGGAAAGGACCAAATCGTCGAGTCTGAATGAATGCCAGAAATGCCCATGAAATTGCCCTCGGACCCACAAAAATTGTGCTATAGCTCATGAAAACTGCGAGATAGGACCAAATCGACGAGTTTTAATGAATGCAATAAACGCAAATGAAATTTTCTCTGGATAGCCAAACATTGTGTTCATTGAAACTTCGAGAAAAGACCAAATCGGCGAGTTTGAATGAATGCTACAAATGCCCATTAAATTTTCCACGGACACCCAAACAGTGTGCTATAGCTCAGGAAAACTGTGAGAAAGGGTGAAATCGACGATTTTTAATAATTGCCAAAAATACCCATTAAATTGTACCCTAACCCCCAAACAGTGTGCTATAGCTCACAAAAACTGCGAGATAGGACCTAATCAACGAGTTTTAATGAATGCCAGAAATGCCCTTGTAATTGTCTCCGGCCCACAAACAGCGTACTATATCTCAC
Source organism: Alopecurus myosuroides (assembly GCA_028641055.1). Lineage (NCBI taxonomy): Eukaryota > Viridiplantae > Streptophyta > Magnoliopsida > Poales > Poaceae > Alopecurus > Alopecurus myosuroides. The sequence goes on from JAPCYS010003887.1 coordinate 48,460, forward strand.
GAAAAATGCGAGATAGGTCCAAATCGACGAGTTTTAATGAATGCAATATATATCAACGAATTTGTCCCCGGACACCGAAACATTATGCTATAGCTCATGGATACTGCGGGAAATGACCAAATCGACGAGTTTGATTGAATGCCAGAATTGCCCATGACATTGCCCTCGGACCCACAAAAAATGTGTTATAGCTCACGAAAACTGCTAGATAGGACCAAATCGACGAGTTTTAATGAATGCAATAAACGCAAATGAAATTTTCTCTGAATAGCCAAACATTGTGCTATTGCTCATTGAAACTTTGAGAAAAGACCAAATCGACGAGTTTGAATGAATGGAAATGCCCATTAAATTGTCCCCGGACTCCCAAACAGTGTGCTATTGCTCAGGAAAACTGCGAGAAAGGGCGAAATCGACGATTTTTAATAAATGCAAGATATATCAATGAATTTGTCCCCGGACACCAAAACATTATGCTATAGCTCATGGATACTGCGGGAAAGGACCAAATCGACGAGTTTGAATGAATGCCAGAAATGCCCATGAAATTGTCCTCGGACCCACAAACAGTGTGCTATAGCTCACGAAAACTGCGAGATAGGACCAAATCGACGAATTTGAATGAATGCAATAAACGCAAATGAAATTTTCTCTGGATACCCAAACATTGTGCTATTGCTCATTGAAACTTCGTGAAAAGACCAAATCGACGAGTTTGAATGAATGCTACAAATGGCCATTAAATTTTCCCCGGACCCCTAAACAATGTGCTATAGCTCAGGAAAACTGCGAAAAAGGACGAAATCGACGATTTTTAATAAATGCCAAAAATACCCATTAAATTGTCCCCTAAGCCCCAAACAGTGTGCTTTAGCTTACGAAAACCGCGAGATAGGACCTAATCAACGAGTTTTAATGAATTCAAGAAATGCCCTTGCAATTGTCTCCGGCCCCCAAACAGCGTACTATAGCTCAAGAAAACTGCGAGGATAGGTCCAAATCGACGAGTTTTAATGAATGCAAGATATGTCAATGAATTTGTCCTCCGACACACAAACATTATGCTATAGCTCATGGATACTACGGAAATGACCAAATCGACGAGTTTGAATGAATGCCAGAATTGCCCATGACATTTCCCTCGGACCCACAAAAAATGGGCTATAGCTCACGAAAACTGCGAGATAGGACCTAATCGACGAGTTTTAATGAATGCAATAAACGCAAAAGATATTTTCTCTGGATACCCAAACATTGTGCTATTGCTCATGGAAACTTCGAGAAAAGACCAAATCGACGAGTTTGAATGAATGCTACAAATGCCCATTAAATTGTCCCCGGACTCACAAACAGCGTACTATAGCTCAAGAAAACTGCGAGATAGGTCCAAATCGACGAGTTTTAGTGAATGCAAGATATATCAATGAATTTGTCCCCGGACACCCAAACATTATGCTATAGCTCACGGATACTACGAGAAAGGACCAAATCGTCGAGTTTGAACGAATCCCAGAAATGCCCATTAAATTGTCCTCGGACCAACAAACAGTGTGCTATAGCTCACGAAAACTGCGAGATTGGACCAAATCGACGAGTTTTAATGAATGCAAAAAACGCAAATGAAATTTTCTCTGGATACCCAAAATTTATGCTATTGCTCATTGAAACTTCATGAAAAGACCAAATCGACGAGTTTGAATGAATGCTACAAATGCCCATTAAATTTTCCCCGGACCCCCAAACAATGTGCTATAGCTCAGGAAAAACCGCGAAAAAGGACGAAATCGACGATTTTTAATAAATGCCAAAATACCAATTAAATTGTCCCCTAAGCCCCAAACAGTGTGCTTTAGCTCACGAAAACTTCGAGATAGGACCTAATCAACGAGTTTTAATGAATGCCAGAAATGCCCTTGCAATTGTCTCCGGCCCCCAAACAGCGTACTATAGCTCACGAAAACTGCGAGATAGGACCAAATCGACGAATTTGAATGAATGCAATAAACGCAAATGAAATTTTCTCTGGATACCCAAACATTGTGCTATTGCTCATTGAAACTTCGTGAAAAGACCAAATCGACGAGTTTGAATGAATGCTACAAATGGCCATTAAATTTTCCCCGGACCCCCAAACAATGTGCTATAGCTCAGGAAAACTGCGAAATCGACGATTTTTAATAAATGCCAAAATACCCATTAAATTGTCCCCTAAGCCCCAAACAGTGTGCTTTAGCTTACGAAAACTGCGAGATAGGACCTAATCAACGAGTTTTAATGAATGCCAGAAATGCCCTTGCAATTGTCTCCGGCCCCCAAACAGCGTACTATAGCTCAAGAAAACTGCGAGATAGGTCCAAATCGACGAGTTTTAATGAATGCAAGATATGTCAATGAATTTGTCCTCCGACACACAAACATTATGCTATAGCTCACGGATACCGCGGGAAAGGACCAAATCGTCAAGTTTGAATGAATGCCAGAAATGCCCATGAAATTGCCCTCGGACCCACAAAAATTGTGCTATAGCTCACGAAAACTGCAAGATAGGACCAAATCGACGAGTATTAATGAATGCAATAAACGCAAATGAAATTTTCTCTGGATAGCCAAACATTGTGCTATTGCTCATTGAAACTTCGAGAAAAGACCAAATCGGCGAGTTTGAATGAATGCTACAAATGCCCATTAAATTTTCCACGGACACCCAAACAGTGTGCTATAGCTCAGGAAAACTGTGAGAAAGGGCGACATCGACGATTTTTAATAATTGACAAAAATACCCATTAAATTGTACCCTAACCCCCAAACAGTGTGCTATAGCTCACGAAAACTGCGAGATAGGACCTAATCAACGAGTTTTAATGAATGCCAGAAATGCCCTTGCAATTGTCTCCGGCCCACAAACAGCGTACTATAGCTCACAAAAAATGCGAGATAGGTCCAAATCGACGAGTTTTAATGAATGCAAGATATATCAATCAATTTGTCCCCGGACACCCAAACATTATGCTATAGCTCATGGATACTGCGGGAAATGACCAAATCTTCGAGTTTGAATGAATGCCGGAATTGCCCATGACATTGCCCTCGGACCCACAAAAAATGGGCTATAGCTCACGAAAATTGCGAGATAGGACCTAATGGACGAGTTTTAATGAATGCAATAAACGCAAAAGATATTTTCTCTGGATACCCAAACATTGTGCTATTCTCATTGAAACTTCGAGAAAAGACCAAATCGACGAGTTTGAATGAATGCTACAAATGCCCATTAAATTGTCCCCGGACCCCCAAACAGTGTGCTATAGCTCAGGAAAACTGCGAGAAAGGGCGAAATCGACGATTTTTAATAAATGCCAAAAATACCCATTAAATTGTCCCCTAACCCCCAAACATTATGCTATAGCTCACGGACACTGCGGGAAAGGACCAAATCGACGATTTTGATTGAATGCCAGAAATTCCCTTGCAATTGTCTCCGGCCCACAAACAGCGTACTATAGCTCACGAAAACTGCGAGATAGGTCCAAATCGACGAGTTTTAATGAATGCAAGATATATCAATGAATTTGTCCCCGGACACCCAAACATTATGCTATAGCTCACGGATACTGCGGGAAAGGACCAAATCGACGAGTGTGAATGAATGCCAGAATTTCCCATGGAATTGCCCTCGGACCCACAAAAAGTGTGCTATAGCTCACGAAAACTGCGAGATAGGACCAAATCGACGAGTTTTAATGAATGCAATAAACGCAAATGATATTTTCTTTAGATACCCAAACATTGTGCTATTTTCATTGAAACTTCGAGAAAAGACCACATCGACGAGTTTGAATGAATGCTACAAATGCCCATTAAATTTTCCCCGGAACCCCAAACAGTGTGCTATAGCTCACGAAAACTGCGAGAAAGGGCGAAATTGACGATTTTTAATAAATGCCAAAAATACCCATTAAATTGTCCCCTAACCCCCAGCGTGCTATAGCTCACGAAAAGTGCGAGATAGGACCTAATCAACGAGTTTTAATGAATGCCAAAAATGCCCTTGCAATTGTCTTCGGCCATAAAACAACGTACTATAGCTCAAGAAAACTGCGAGATAGGTCCAAATCGACGAGTTTTAATGAATGCAAGATATATCAATGAATTTGTCCCCGGACACCCAAACATTATGCTATAGCTCACGGATACTACGGGAAAGGACCAAATCGTCGAGTTTGAACGAATGCCAGAAATGCCCATGAAATTGTCCTCGGACCCACAATCAGTGTGCTATAGCTCACGAAAACTGCGAGATTGGACCAAATCGACGAGTTTTAACGAATGCAAAAAACGCAAATGAAATTTTCTCTTGATACCCTATTGCTCATTGAAACTTCATGAAAAGACCAAATCGACGAGTTTGAATGAATGCTACAAATGCCCATTAAATTTTCCCCGGACCCCCAAACAATGTGCTATAGCTCAGGAAAACTGCGAAAAAGGACGAAATCGACGATTTTTAATAAATGCCAAAAATACCAATTAAATTGTCCCCTAAGCCCCAAACAGTGTGCTTTAGCTCACGAAAACTGCGAGATAGGACCTAATCAACGAGTTTTAATGAATGCCAGAAATGCCCTTGCAATTGTCTCCGGCCCCCAAACAACATACTATAGCTCACAAAAACTGCGAGATAGGTCCAAATCGACGAGTTTTAATGAATGCAAGATATGTCAATGAATTTGTCCTCGGACACCCAAACATTATGCTATAGCTCACGGATACTGCGGGAAAGGACCAAATCGCCGAGTTTGAATGAATGCCAGAAATGCCCATGAAATTGCCCTCGGACCCACAAAAAGTGTGCTATAGCTCACGAAAACTGCGAGATAGGACCAAATCGACGAGTTTTAATGAATGCAATAAACGCAAATGATATTTTCTCTAGATACCCAAACATTGTGTTATTCTCATTGAAACTTCGAGAAAAGACCAAATCGACGAGTTTGAATGAATGCTACAAATGCCCATTAAATTTTCCCCGGACCCCCAAACAGTGTGCTATAGCTCAGGATAACTGCGAGAAAGGGCGAAATCGACGATTTTTAATAAATGCCAAAAATACCCATTAAATTGTCCCCTAACCCCAAAACAGTGTGCTATAGCTCACGAAAACTGCGAGATAGGACCTAATCAACGAGTTTTAATGAATGCCAAAAATGCCCTTGCAATTGTCTCCGGCCAACAAACAGCGTACTATAGCTCAAGAAAACTACGAGATAGGTCCAAATCGACGAGTTTTAATGAATGCAAGATATATCAATGAATTTGTCCCCGGACACCCAAACATTATACTATAGCTCACGGATACTACGGGAAAGGACCAAATCGCCGAGTTTGAATGAATGCCAGAAATGCCCATGAAATTGTCCTCGGACCCACAAAAAGTGTGCTATAGCTCACGAAAACTGCGAGATTGGACCAAATCGACGAGTTTTAATGAATGCAATAAACGCAAATGAAATTTTCTCTGAATACCCAAACTTTATGCTATTGCTCATTGAAACTTCGTGAAAAGACCAAATCAACGAGTTTGAATGAATGCTACAAATGCCCATTAAATTTTCCCCGGACCCCCAAACAATGTGCAATAGCTCAGGAAAACTGCGAAAAAGGACGAAATCGATGATTTTTAATAAATGCCAAAAATACCCATTAAATTGTCCCCTAAGCCCCAAACAGTGTGCTTTAGCTCACGAAAACTGCGAGATAGGACCTAATCAACGAGTTTTAATGAATGCCAGAAATGCCCTTGCAATTGTCTCCGGCCCCCAAACAGCGTACTCTATAGCTCACAAAAACTGCGAGATAGGTCCAAATCGACGAGTTTTAATGAATGCAAGATATGTCAATGAATTTGTCCTTGGACACCCCAAACATTATGCTATAGCTCACGGATACTGCGGGAAAGGACCAAATCGCTGAGTTTGAATGAATGCCAGAAATGCCCATGAAATTTCCCTCGGACCCACAAAAATTGTGCTATAGCTCACGAAAACTGCTAGATAGGACCAAATCGACGAGTTTTAGTGAATGCAATAAACGCAAATGAAATTTTCTCTGGATAGCCAAACATTGTGCTATTTCTCATGGAAACTTCGAGAAAAGACCAAATCGACGAGTTTGAATGAATGCTACAAATGCCCATTGAATTGTCCCCGGACTCCCAAACAGTGTGCTATAGCTCAGGAAAACTGCGAGAAAGATCCAAATCGACGAGTTTTAATGAAAGCAAGATATTTCAATGAATTTGTATCCGGACACCCAAAAATTATGCTATAGCTCACGGATACTGCGGGAAAGGACCAAATCGTCGAGTTTGAATGAATGCCAGAAATGCCCATGAAATTGTCCTCGGACCCACAAAAAGTGTGCTATAGCTCACGAAAACTGCGAGATAGGACCAAATCGACGAGTTTTAATGAATGCAATAAACGCAAATGATATTTTCTCTAGATACCCAAACATTGTGCTATTTTCATTGAAACTTCGAGAAAAGACCAAATCGACAAGTTTGAATGAATGCTACAAATGCCCATTAAATTTTCCCCGGACCCCCAAATAGTGTGCTATAGCTCAGGAAAACTGCGAGAAAGGGCGAAATCGACGATTTTTAATAAATGCCAAAAATACCCATTAAATTTTTCCCTAACCCCCAGTGTGCTATAGCTCACGAAAACTGCGAGATAAGACCTAATCAACGAGTTTTAATGAATGCCAAAAATGCCCTTGCAATTGTCTTCGGCCAACAAACAGCGTACTATAGCTCAAGAAAACTGCAAGGTAGGTCCAAATCGACGAGTTTTAATGAATGCAAGATATATCAATGAATTTGTCCCCGGACACCCAAACATTATGCTATAGCTCACGGATACTACGAGAAAGGACCAAATCGTCGAGTTTGAACGAATCCCAGAAATGCCCATGAAATTGTCCTCGGACCCACAAATAGTGTGCTATAGCTCACGAAAACTGCGAGATTGGACTAAATCGATGAGTTTTAATGAATGCAAAAAACGCAAATGAAATTTTCTCTGGATACCCAAAATTTATGCTATTGCTCATTGAAACTTCATGAAAAGACCAAATCGACGAGGCTGAATGAATGCTACAAATGCCCATTAAATTTTCCCCGGACCCCCAAACAATGTGCTGTAGCTCAGGAAAACTGCGAAAAAGGACGAAATCGACGATTTTTAATAAATGCCAAAAATACCAATTAAATTGTCCCCTAAGCCCCAAACAGTGTGCTTTAGCTCACGAAAACTTCGAGATAGGACCTAATCAAAGAGTTTTAATGAATGCCAGAAATGCCCTTGCAATTGTCTCCGGCCCCCAAACAGCGTACTATAGCTCACAAAAACTGCGAGATAGGTCCAAATCGACGAGTTTTAATGAATGCAAGATATGTCAATGAATTTGTCCTCGGACACCCAAACATTATGCTATAGCTCACGGATACTGCGGGAAAGGACCAAATCGTCGAGTTTGAATGAATGCCAGAAATTCGCATGAAATTGTCCTCGGACCAACAAAAAGTGTGCTATAACTCACGAAAACTACGAGATTGGACCAAATCGACGAGTTTTAATGAATGCAATAAACGCAAATGAAATTTTCTCTGAATACCCAAACTTTATGCTATTGCTTATTGAAACTTCGTCAAAAGACGAAATCGACGAGTTTGAATGAATGCTACAAATGCCCATTAAATTTTCCCCGGACCCCCAAACAATGTGCTATAGCTCAGGAAAACTGCGAAAAACGACGAAATCGACGATTTTTAATAAATGCCAAAAATACCAATTAAATTGTCCCCTAAGCCCCAAACAGTGTGCTTTAGCTCACGAAAACTGCGAGATAGGACCTAATCAACGACTTTTAATGAATGCCAGAAATGCCCTTGCAATTGTCTCCGGCCCCCAAACAGCGTACTCTATAGCTCACAAAAACTGCGAGATAGGTCCAAATCGACGAGTTTTAATGAATGCAAGATATGTCAATGAATTTGTCCTCGGACACCCCAAACATTATGCTATAGCTCACGGATACTGCGGGAAAGGACCAAATCGCCGAGTTTGAATGAATGCCAGAAATGGCCATGAAATCTCCCTCGGACCCACAAAAATTGTGCTATAGCTCACGAAAACTGCTAGATAGGACCAAATCGACAAGTTTTAATGAATGCAATAAACGCAAATGAAATTTTCTCTGGATACCCAAACTTTATGCTATTGCTCATTGAAACTTCGTGATAAGACCAAATCGACGAGTTTGAATGAATGCTACAAATGCCCATTAAATTGTCCCCGGACTCCCAAACAGTGTGCTATAGCTCAGGAAAACTGCGAGAAAGATCCAAATCGACGAGTTTTAATGAAAGCAAGATATTTCAATGAATTTGTCTCCGGACACCCAAAAATTATGCTATAGCTCATGGATACTGCGGGAAAGGACCAAATCGTCGAGTTTGAATGAATGCCAGAAATGCCCATGAAATTGTCCTCGGACCCACAAAAAGTGTGCTATAGCTCACGAAAACTGCGAGATAGGACCAAATCGACGAGTTTTAATGAATGCAATAAACGCAAATGATATTTTCTCTAGATACCCAAACATTGTGCTATTTTCATTGAAACTTCGAGAAAAGACCAAATCGACAAGTTTGAATGAATGCTACAAATGCCCATTAAATTTTCCCCGGACCCCCAAATAGTGTGCTATAGCTCAGGAAAACTGCGAGAAAGGGCGAAATCGACGATTTTTAATAAATGCCAAAAATACCCATTAAATTTTTCCCTAACCCCCAGTGTGCTATAGCTCACGAAAACTGCGAGATAAGACCTAATCAACGAGTTTTAATGAATGCCAAAAATTCCCTTGCAATTGTCTTCGGCCAACAAACAGCGTACTATAGCTCAAGAAAACTGCGAGATAGGTCCAAATCGACGAGTTTTAATGAATGCAAGATATATCAATGAATTTGTCCCCGGACACCCAAACATTATGCTATAGCTCACGGATACTACGAGAAAGGACCAAATCGTCGAGTTTGAATGAATCCAGAAATGCCCATGAAATTGTCCTCGGACCCCAAATAGTGTGCTATAGCTCACGAAAACTGCGAGATTGGACTAAATCGATGAGTTTAATGAATGCAAAAAACGCAAATGAAATTTTCTCTGGATACCCAAACATTGCTATTGCTCATGAAACTTCATGAAAAGACCAAATCGACGAGTGAATGAATGCCAAATGCCCATTAAATTGTCCCCGGACCCCCAAACAATGTGCTATAGCTCAGGAAAACTGCGAGAAGGACGAAATCGACGATTTTTAATAAATGCCAAAAATACCATTAAATTGTCCCTAACCCAAACAGTGTGCTATAGCTCACGAAAACTTCGAGATAGGACCAAATCAACGAGTTTTAATGAATGCCAGAAATGCCCTTGCAAATTGTCCGGCCCCCAAACAGTACTATAGCTCACAAAACTGCGAGATAGGACCAAATCGACGAGTTTTAATGAATGCAATATGCAATGAAATTGTCCTCGGAACCCAAACATGCTATAGCTCACGAACTGCGAGAAAGGACGAAATCGTCGAGTTTGAATGAATGCCAGAAATGCCCAAAATTGTCCTCGGACCCCAAAAAGTGTGCTATAGCTCACGAAAACTACGAGATAGGACCAAATCGACGAGTTTTAATGAATGCAATAAACGCAAATGAAATTTTCTCTGAACCCAAACATTATGCTATTGCTAGAAACTTCGAAAACCAAATCGACGAGTTTGAATGAATGCAAAATGCCCATTAAATTTTCCCCGGACCCCCAAACAATGTGCTATAGCTCAGGAAAACTGCGAAAGGACGAAATCGACGATTTTTAATAAATGCCAAAATACAATTAAATTGTCCCCTAAGCCCCAAACAGTGTGCTATAGCTCACGAAAACTGCGAGATAGGACCTAATCAACGAGTTTTAATGAATGCCAGAAATGCCCTTGCAATTGTCCCGGCCCCCAAACAGGTACTATAGCTCACAAAAACTGCGAGATAGGTCCAAATCGACGAGTTTTAATGAATGCAAAATATCAATGAATTTCTCCGGACACCCAAAATTGCTATAGCTCACGAAACTGCGAAAGGACCAAATCGTCGAGTTTGAATGAATGCCAGAAATGCCCATGAAATTGTCCTCAGACCCACAAACAGTGTGCTATAGCTCACGAAAACTGCGAGATAGGACCAAATCGACGAGTTTTAATGAATGCAATAAACGCAAATGAAATTTTCTCTGGATACCCAAACATATGCTATTGCTCATTGAAACTTCGTGAAAGACCAAATCGACGAGTTTGAATGAATGCTACAAATGCCCATTAAATTTTCGGACCCCCAAACAATGTGCTATAGCTCAGAAAACTGAGAAAGGACGAAATCGACGATTTTTAATAATGCCAAAAATACCCAAAATTGTCCCCGAACCCCAAACATGTGCTTAGCTCAACGAAAACTGCGAGATAGGACCTAATCAACGAGTTTTAATGAATGCCAGAAATGCCCATTGCAATTGTCTCTGGCCCCAAACAGCGTACTATAGCTCACAAAACTGCGAGATAGGTCCAAATCGACGAGTTTTAATGAATGCAAGATAATCAATGAAATTGTCCTCGGACACCCCAAACATTATGCTATAGCTCAGATACTGCGGAAAGACCAAATCGCGAGTTTGAATGAATGCCAGAAATGCCCATGAAATTGCCCCGGACCCACAAAGTGCTATAGCTCACGAAAACTGCGAGATAGGACCAAATCGACGAGTTTTAATGAATGCAATAAACGCAAATGAAATTTTCCTATACCAAACATTGTGCTATTGCTCATTGAAACTTCGAGAAAAGACCAAATCGACGAGTTTGAATGAATGCCAAATGCCCATTAAATTGTCCCCGGACCCCAAACAGTGTGCTATAGCTCAGAAAACTGCGAGAAGGCCAAATCGACGATTTTAAATAAATGCAAGAAATGAATTTGTCCCCGGACCCAAACATTGCTATAGCTCATGGATACTGCGGAAAGGACCAAATCGACGAGTTTGAATGAATGCCAAAATGCCCATGAAATTGTCCTCGGACCCACAAACAGTGTGCTATAGCTCACGAAAACTGCGAGATCGGACCAAATCGACGAATTTAATGAATGCAATAAACCAAATGAAATTTTCCTGGATACCCAAACATTGTGCTATTGCTCATTGAAACTTCGAGAAAAGACCAAATCGACGAGTTTGAATGAATGCCAAATGCCATTAAATTGTCCCGGACCCCCAAACAATGTGCTATAGCTCAGAAAACTGCGAAAGGACGAAATCGACGATTTTTAATAAATGCCAAAAATACCCATTAAATTCCCCTAACCCAAACAGTGTGCTATAGCTCACGAAAACTGCGAGATAGGACCAAAAACGAGTTTTAATGAATGCCAGAAATGCCCTTGCAATTGTCTCCGGCCCCCAAACAGCGTACTATAGCTCAAAAACTGCGAGATAGGTCCAAATCGACGAGTTTTAATGAATGCAAATACATGAAATTTGTCCACACACAAACATTGCTATAGCTCACGAACTGCGAGAAAGGACCAAATCGACGAGTTTGAATGAATGCCAGAAGCCCATGAAATTGTCCCCGGACCCCAAAAGTGTGCTATAGCTCACGAAAACTGCGAGATAGGACCAAATCGACGAGTTTTAATGAATGCAAAAACCAAATGAAATTTCTCTAGATACCCAAACATTGTGCTATCATTGAAACTTCGAGAAAAGGACCAAATCGACAGTTTGAATGAATGCTACAAATGCCCATTAAATTTCCCGGACCCCCAAACAGTGTGCTATAGCTCAGGAAAACTGCGAGAAAGGCCAAATCGACGATTTTAATAAATGCAAAAATACCCATTAAATTTTTCCCTAACCCCCATGTGCTATAGCTCACGAAAACTGCGAGATAAGACCAAATCGACGAGTTTTAATGAATGCCAAAAAGCCCTTGCAATTGTCTCGCCCAAACAGTACTATAGCTCAGAAAACTGCGAGATAGGTCCAAATCGACGAGTTTTAATGAATGCAAGAATATCAATGAAATTGTCCCCGGACACCCAAACATTATGCTATAGCTCACGGAACTACGAGAAAGGACCAAATCGACGAGTTTGAATGAATGCCAGAAATGCCCATGAAATTGTCCCGGACCCCCAAAGTGTGCTATAGCTCACGAAAACTGCGAAGGACAAATCGATGAGTTTTAATGAATGCAAAAACGCAAATGAAATTTTCTCTGGATACCCAAACATTTACTATTGCTCATTGAAACTTCAGAAAAGACCAAATCGACGAGTTTGAATGAATGCTACAAATGCCCATTAAATTTCCCGGACCCCCAAACAATGTGCTATAGCTCAGAAAACTGCGAAAGGACCAAATCGACGATTTTTAATAAATGCCAAAAATACCATTAAATTGTCCCCTAACCCCAAACATGTGCTATAGCTCACGAAAACTGCGAGATAGGACCTAAATCACGAGTTTTAATGAATGCCAAAAGCCCTTGCAAATTGTCTCCGGCCCCCAAACAGTGTACTATAGCTCAAAACTGCGAGATAGGCCAAATCGACGAGTTTTAATGAATGCAAAATGCATGAATTGTCCTCGGACCCAAACATTGCTATAGCTCACAAAACTGCGAGAAAAGACCAAATCGACGAGTTTTAACGAAATGCCAGAAATGCCCATGAAATTGTCCTCGGACCCCCAAACAGTGTGCTATAGCTCACGAAAACTGCGAGATAGGACCAAATCGATGAGTTTTAATGAATGCAATAAACCAAATGAAATTTTCTCTGATACCCAAACTGCTGCTCATGAAACTTCGAAAACCAAATCGACGAGTTTGAATGAATGCCAAATGCCCATTAAATTTCCCCGGACCCCCAAACAGTGCTATAGCTCAGAAAACTGCGAGAAAGGACCAAATCGACGATTTTTAATAAATGCCAAAAACCAATTAAATTGTCCCCTAACCCCAAACAGTGTGCTATAGCTCACGAAAACTGCGAGATAGGACCTAAATCAACGAGTTTTAATGAATGCCAAAATGCCCTTGCAATTGTCTCCGGCCCCAAACAGTGTACTATAGCTCACAAAAACTGCGAGATAGGTCCAAATCGACGAGTTTTAATGAATGCAAAATACAATGAATTTGTCCCGGATACCCAAACATTATAGCTCACGATAACTTCGAGAAAGGACCAAATCGCGAGTTTGAATGAATGCCAGAAATGCCCAAAATTGTCCCCGACCCAAACATGTGCTAGCTCACGAAAACTGCGAGATAGGACCAAATCGACGAGTTTTAATGAATGCAATAAACCAAATGAAATTTCCGATACCCAAACATTGCTATTGCTCATTGAAACTTCGAGAAAACCAAATCGACGAGTTTGAATGAATGCACAAATGCCCATTAAATTTTCGACCCCAAACAATGTGCTATAGCTCAGAAAACTGAGAAAGGACGAAATCGACGATTTTTAATAAATGCCAAAAATACCCATTAAATTGTCCCCGAACCCCAAACAGTGTGCTATAGCTCACGAAAACTGCGAGATAGGACCTAAATCAACGAGTTTTAATGAATGCCAGAAATGCCCTTGCAATTGTCTCTGGCCCCAAACAGGTACTATAGCTCACAAAACTGCGAGATAGGTCCAAATCGACGAGTTTTAATGAATGCAAGATATGCAAATGAATTTGTCCGGACACCCCAAACATTGCTATAGCTCAGAGAACTGCGAGAAAGGACCAAATCGACGAGTTTGAATGAATGCCAGAAATGCCCATGAAATTGCCCCGGACCCACAAAATGTGCTATAGCTCACGAAAACTGCGATAGGACCAAATCGACGAGTTTTAATGAATGCAATAAAGCAAATGAAATTTTCTCTGGATACCCAAACATTGCTATTGCTCATGAAACTTCGAGAAAAGACCAAATCGACGAGTTTGAATGAATGCTACAAATGCCCTTAAATTGTCCCCGGACCCCAAACAGTGTGCTATAGCTCAGAAAACTGCGAGAAAGGACGAAATCGACGATTTTTAATAAATGCAAGAAATAATGAAATTTGTCCCCGACACCCAAACATTATGCTATAGCTCATGATACTGCGGAAAGGACCAAATCGACGAGTTTGAATGAATGCCAGAAATGCCCATGAAATTGTCCCGGACCCAAACAGTGTGCTATAGCTCACGAAAACTGCGAGATCGGACCAAATCGACGAGTTTTAATGAATGCAATAAACGCAAATGAAATTTTCTCTGATACCCAAACATTGTGCTATTGCTCATTGAAACTTCGAGAAAACCAAATCGACGAGTTTGAATGAATGCTACAAATGCCATTAAATTTTCCCGGACCCCAAACATGTGCTATAGCTCAGAAAACTGCGAGAAAGGACCAAATCGACGATTTTAATAAATGCCAAAAATACCCATTAAATTGTCCCCTAACCCCCAAACAGTGTGCTATAGCTCACGAAACTGCGAGATAGGACTAAAACGAGTTTTAATGAATGCCAAAATGCCCATTAAATTGTCCGACCCCCAAACAGTGTACTATAGCTCAGAAAACTGCGAGAAGGTCCAAATCGACGAGTTTTAATGAATGCAAATATCAATGAATTTTCCTGAACCCAAACATTGCTATAGCTCACGAACTGCGAGAAAGGACAAATCGACGAGTTTGAATGAATGCCAGAAATGCCCATTAAATTGTCCCGGACCCCAAAAGTGTGCTATAGCTCACGAAAACTGCGAGATAGGACCAAATCGACGAGTTTTAATGAATGCAATAAAAGCAAATGATATTTCTCTAATACCCAAACATTGTGCTATTCATTGAAACTTCGAGAAAACCAAATCGACGAGTTTAATGAATGCTACAAATGCCCTTAAATTTCCGGACCCCAAATAGTTGCTATAGCTCAGAAATGCGAGAAGGCGAAATCGACGAGTTTAATAAATGCAAAAACCCATTAAATTTTCCCTAACCCCCAGTGCTATAGCTCACGAAAACTGCGAGAAAGACAATCAACGAGTTTTAATGAATGCCAAAAACCCTTGCAATTGTCTCCCCCAAACAGTGTATAGCTCAAAAACTGCGAGATAGGACCAAATCGACGAGTTTGAATGAATGCTAGAAATACTGAATTTGTCCCCGACCCCAAACATATGC
>JAPCYS010002801.1:0-63493 GCA_028641055.1 Alopecurus myosuroides
CATAATGTGCCATTTGAAAAATTGAAACAATTCACGATGAGTAAACAATTATAGGGAGCAAAAGGGCATATGTGGAGGGCCGTTCCACATGATATCAAAATAAGTTAATCAAGTACAAGAGCAATATTTTGTTTGACTTTTAGATAATATTGGAATTAACTGGTGAACTTACACGAATCTGCAAGATTACCGTTCACAAATTACATCCTCCCAGAACCCACTTGCAAAGGATAGCACATAATTCACCAAAGGAGTAAGAAGAAGGATTATTTTGAGTCGACACGCTACCGAAATCACCTCAAGATCAAAGACCTCCACCAACTACATATGCTCTAGCTTCATAGGCTTCAATATTGTAAATACTTGGTGTAGATGCTAACAAAAATGTAGCCAGAGGAGATTTTGCACCTGAAATAGGAATATTAAAGTTAGTAGAACTATTTATTTATGTTAAACAACAGGACAATTTGACCATTAACCTCACCAGCTACTAAGTCTATGCTTTGCCAATGTTTTCCATGTTATTAGTTCAAACAGAAACTGAATTGGGTACTGTTAGAATACACAAACACTCCAATTTGATGCGTAGCGTGCAACCACGTTGAAGATAATCCACTTCTTGAGTTCAGACGAATGTATATATTTTGACATCTCTTCTATGATTGTATGCGAAGTTAGTTCATACGAGCAGTTGGGAAGTAGTTGTAATATTGAAAATTAATCATAGTATCGTAAATGGTCAAGGAGAAGTACATAAAAGAGAAAAAGTGACAAGAAAAACAGAGGTTTAAATACTCCATCACCTAGAGGTAGACAAGACATTTTTCTACCTTTTAACTCGTACAATAGGGATCAAAACAAGAAAATATAGCAGGGAAAAGAGCTTTGCAGAAAAGCCATATTCTATCACTGTTTAGTATCCTAGTTTCCATTTCCACCTCGATTCACTGTCATCAAGATCAAGCCCCTTGAGCATGGCACGATTAATACCTGCAGCTGGAGGACATGGGCTATCTTGAGCGGGGTTTCAACCTGCTTTGTGGCCCTGTTCTCCCGTATAGGATCTTCACAACGACCTTCCCCACGACCTGGAACTCATGGCAGTTTTAGATTGCCACCTCGAGAAGGATCCTTATGTAGTAGAGTAGACGATCTAGTAAAAGACGATGGGTCAAATAATTCAGAGATAAAAACAACATACAAAAAAACATATATAATAAAAAATAAAGTGACGCGTCCAGACACCAATTCCATCATCAACCAATTCATGATTTATCTCACACGTCGAGCGTCCGAAATTCACCTACACTGAGAAATATGGAACACACTGATGAGTTGGGCCACACCTTACAAGATCGTGGAATACGACCGAGAGGGGACAAGTAAATTGTTCATTTCATATGAACATAATTTGGTTGGCTGCAGGACAAGTAAACCTGTAGATAAATGGAAACGCAAATTAACTCTGAAAAATCCACAGAGAATTACAAAGTATCGTAAAATGCCTGAAATTGTACTGCTCGTAATTCACAGAGTTGTCTAAAATTAATCAGCACTACGATACTAATCTATGACCTGAAATTTGATATGCTTGTAATTCAAAGAGTACTCCGTTCCACAAACTAATCTACAGCTAGCTAGATCAAGTCATAGTAATGGAATACAATGCAAACAATTACTCTGTTCTGGTATTCTTGTAAAAGAACAAAAATATTCTCCTGGTTTCCGGCGAACTTGGGCTTCGTGGAGAGGAAACGATAGGTGAGGCTGAGAGCTGGTCTTGGGACACGAACACAGGGGAGGAGCCATGCAGCGGGGCCGGCTAGTTGAATCGTACAACGGGAGATGGTGTTCCAGCTGAAGGCAAACGGTCACGGACATACAATCGTGATCCCCCAAAGCTCAAAGGATATCGGAGGGGGACATCAAGATATGAGGCTATAAGCAAGACTGCCTACAAGAAATTTACAAACTAAGCAAGTAGTGGAAGTGAGCAAGTAGAGATACTAACTCTTTTGACTGCACCAAGTATAGGATCTAATAGGTGAATGCAGGCCGAAGAACTTGCACTACTATAATAATTTATACTACTATCATAATTTATGCCTCATATTCGGACAACCACTAAACTTAAAAGGGTCGGTGTTGTATATTGTATTCCAAAGTAATACATGCAAAATCTGAATTCTCTTATCTTGATCTTTCCTATCGGGTGTATCCGACACCATATCACCGTTCATAATGTCAGCCGCAATAAATTGTACTTTATCAATTGTACTTTATCCTTTGAGAATGACAATGAACCTAGCTTAGATTGGGATACGTGTGCTACATGGAATGCATTGCCTAAATATTTTGCGGTACGAGGAGCATTGGGAAGACATACTTACATGTGTTGCATACCTCGAGAACAGTTGCCGACCTCTAAAGCTCCTTGTGGTTGTAACTCTGTTGCTTTTGTTTCTGCTCTGCAATTTGCCAACCAAACAAGGTCAACTGACGAAGTTGTGGAGACTTGATAAAACCGACCAAGTGTGTCCCGTTTCCGTTCTCGTTCTCTTCTGAAAGAGTTCCTGGAAGTGTCATGTCATCATAAATGGTTACAGAAAATTGATACTAAGATGGATTATTTTCATCTAATTACGCTCATCCTACTAATCATTTTTGCTGACAACAGACACATGGGAACTGAATCCTCTGGTTTTCCTGCAATCAGGAGATCGATGCTATCGGACGAAAGGATTGTGCCGGGGCTGCGCTCCCCTTTTCGGGAAAAAGGGAGGCAATCTCACGACATTTTGCATGGAGAGAAACAGGTACCTGCACTTGATAATGCGCCGCGGTTACGTCCCTGGAGAGCGGCAGCACCTGCTCGATCCGCGCCTGCATTTCCTTGCGATGTTCGACACCCTCTCGATTGATCTCCGCTTCCGGACGACGTGCTCCTCCGCGCGCGCTCGCTAGAGCTTGAGCCGGCGCCTCATCTCATCCAGCACCGTGCCCTGCCGCACTGACTCCCTCCACACCTGCAGCGCTAGAGACGAGCACGTCAAATCAAGCCACGCGCGACAGAAAGCGCCGTAATAGGGAGAATGAAAGGGAGGAACTCGCACCTTGAGCGCGGCCTCCAGGCGGTGCGCCAGTTCCAACCACGTCTCCTCCGCGGCCACGAGCTCTGCGGCGACCTGCGCGACGCGCTCACGGAAAACCGCCGCCTCGCAGCCCGGATCCAACGGCGGATTGGCCTCTGTCACGGGCTCATCGTGGCAGATCGAGAAAGGGGAGGAGCATCTGGTGGTCTAGATCGGGGATGGGAGGATACGGGAGAAGAGTTGTGGTGATGGGCTGGGCAGCGGCACGCGGTGGCCGGTGGCGAGGTATGGATGGCGGAGGGACATGAGGGCTGCGACGCCGACCTCAACGCCAACGGAGGAAGGGACGGGAGGGCGGCGAGCGAGCACGCCTTTTTTCTCTCGTTCGGCCAGCGGAGCCATGGAGATTGGGTACTGCGTTGCAATTTCAAAATAGTTTAAGGACTAAATTGTATAAGTCGTAAAAAGGTCATTGAGGGACTGCGGGTTGATTTTCGAAAATCTAAGGGGCAGAAAAGACAACGTACGTACGGTCGTTAGCCCGTACTATATAGTAGAGATATCTCACAAATGCTATGATGGATTTCTGTGAGTCTCTCACATGGTGAAAGATCTATATTAGTAGTGTTCTCGTAGATTCTATCGAGAATGCCGGAGAGGGAGGATGCCCCTCTATGCCCTGAGCTCCAACGGACACCGACATCAAGATCTAGGTCACGTTCGATCTCCAAGCAGGTGAGGGGTTGGAGAAATAGCAACGAGGGGTACAAATTAAGTATATTATAATGATGCACCATCCCCAAGTAAAACGAATGACATGGATCATACATGGAAGAAGGATGGATGGGGGGAATACCCGGGGGATGCACGAGGCATAAGATAGTCTTTTTTATGATGCAGCTACAAAATTGAGCATGCCCTTGCTAAGACACGTTACAAAGTAGTATTATGCATTTTCTCATAGCTTGGCAATGATGCTATATGCACAAGAATTCCAAAAAATCATATTTGTCACGATTAATTTGGAGTAAGTAGAATATTTATGCCGCCGTTGCAACGCACGGGCATTTTGCTAGTTAATATTAGTTAACTCTAATATTATGTATTCGTAAAAAGGAACTCATGTCTTGAGTAGAACATGTGTGTCCAGTTAAAAATCACTAAAATTTATTTATAGACTACGAACAGGAATTTCTCTTTTAATAGATTTATATTTAAACATATTTGACTCACCTTTTTTTATAAAATTAACCATTCACTCATTCATCCTCACGGCCAAAATGTGAACAGCACCATCTAAAAAAACGTGTACGATTTCCTCAGTTCTTTCTATGGAAAAAATTATTGTTGCACTTTATCCATTAGCACACGATTCTCACATCTTTGTGAATTTTCACCACAGTTACTGTTGGATTGACAGAGAGGAGCCGGCAAGGAGATTTACATCAACCGCGGGATTGACAAAGAGGAGCCGGCAAGGAGATTTACAGAGCATCATCCGCAATGGGAGTCATGGAGTAGCAACTCGTAGTTGCAGAATCAGTATATTCCTCCCCGTGTTGCAGGTTTTCGTGGTCCCCTGTCCTCCAGCCCGAGCCGTCGAGCGGCAGCACCCCGCCCAGTCCCAGGACCTTGTTCTTCATCCACAACGCTCATCGTGAAGCTTGCCCAGCTCTCCCCTCCCTCGCCATACAACAACTGTCCCACCCCTGCTCCAGCCGTGGGACGCCAGATGCTGAGGCTGTGGGTTCGGCTCTCTTCGACCTTGCTCTTGCGGTGCACTTCTTCAGACAGTTAGTTCGTCGCCGATATGCCGACTACCTGGCCAACTTGTACGTCAACATTGTACTCATCTTCATTGTATGAAATCCAAACAAAATACCATGCCAAGGGCCAAGGTCAATGTCAGTACTAAATCTTTTAGCTGATTGAATGTCTATTTCATATTAAAGTTGTAAGCAGCACACATGTATATGCTAAAGACTTCTGAATCTAAGATGGACCATGCAAGCAGGCTGCATAGTTGGAGGCAGCGATGCTGGTATTGGAGTCCAGTAGAGCCCGTCTAGTGCTGAAATTTACACCGAACACAACAAATCATGAATCTAAGTATTGTTATCTCTGTATTAGGGGATTCATGCACAACAGCTGTCGGCTGGGCATTGTATCCGCAAAAGAGGACACACCTATCAGAGTCTTGAAACTTCCAGTTGCCTTGGCGCCGATGGCCAGCTGTCGTGCCGTCACTGCCGAATATGATGCAGCTGGAAGAACCTTGAATCTCGCAGCCTCGGTGCCGATGGCTGGCTGTTGCCTGCTTTCATCAGGCTGCTCTGATTGTTGTGCCGACCTGTCCGACATGTTGAACACCACGTCTACATTGGGCTGGTAATTGGCAGAATGTTGTATAGATAGTCATGGACTGTCTCCGAAATTGGAAACATTAATCTGGTTCATGAGAGGCGGGGGTCGGCGGGACTATCTCTAGCATCATCGTTTGGCAGCCTTGGCTCTGGCTCATAGAACGTCGCTGCCGCCTAACATGAATTTAAACGAATTAATGTGAGATCGATCTCGGGCTGCTCTCATTGTTGTGTCGGCCTCTACGTTAGGCTGGTAATTGGCAGGGTGTTGTATCGATAGTCATGGACTGGCTCCGAAATCGGCAACATTAAAATTTGGTTCATGAGAGGCGGGCGTCGGCGGAACTATCTCTAGCATCATCGTATGGCAGCATCGGCTCAGGCTCATAAATCGTCGGTGCCGTCTAACTTGAATTTAAACGAATTAATGTGAGATTGATCTCAGGATATAGTACATTTAACGCATGCTATCGTCTAGTTTTTTTTCTCTGTGAGCTAACCTGTTGAGCCGATTGCAAGCCTGCCATCCACGATGCATACAGGGCAGCACACATGAGTAGATAATAACTCTTCCAACCCAAAATTTTAATCCCTACCGTCTCCGGATATAGTACGTTTAAAGCGAATGCTATCATCTAGTTTTTTTTCCGTCTAAGCTGAACAATTGGGACGATTGCACGGCTGTCGTACGCTCTAAAATGAAGGATACGTGAGCAAATATAACTCTTCCAACCTGAATTTTAATCTTAACCGTACATTTAAAATCTTATGGTTAATTTTGCAGGATTAACGTGATAACTCGCAGGGAGTCTCCAATTAGTAAATACTAGATGACATCCCGCGCGTTGCGGCGGGACACTTAGCACGTTTTAAACACACAAAACTCTATTGAAAAAAGGAAAATGAAAAAAAAAAATGGATAATAGGGAATTAAGAAATATTCCGAGACGATTCAGAATTTGCAATGTAGTGTAATGTTTTAGCATAGATTGAATGAAATAAAAGTGTGAAGTAGAATATGGATCACTGTTATCTTGCGGTTTATATTTCAACAAATGAAGGGAACATATTCACATTTACCATCCAGAAAATTATCATAATTCGCTACAAAGAAATAATAGTAGTAAGTACAGAGGTGAGCTATACTTCAATTGGCAACGAATCATGTGCTAAGGAACGCCAAGGCAGGTCAAAATGTATTGTGGACATGCAACCGTTACAAAGAAATAATAGTAGTAGAGACCTGCTGTAAGTACGACACTATGCTTACCATCCGTGTCCGACACACCACATCAGGCCGTCCATAAGTGGCATCAGGCCATAGTAATCCGTCGGATTAGATGTCGTACGCACGTCGGACACTGGTAGTAATCCAGTGGTGTGTCGTACGTGCAGTAGTTCCCATAGTAGTAAGTATAGAGGTGATCAAACTTGAATGTGAAAAAAAAATCCTTCTAGACTGACCGGACAGCATGAGGGCTGATGTCGAAGAATCAATGGGTTTCCACAACATGTAGCAGGACACTTCTTTTTTATTTGTTCTTTTGAATTTAAGCTACAAAACTAAAAAGGAAGAAAGCAACCTGCATCAAGGGAGCGACTCATTTTTGATAGATGCACGATGATTACCCACACCAAGGAGGACCTTTTATCTAATTATCATAATTCTTTGATGCATGGAGGAAGGTCAGTTTACATGGCCACACAGAAACCTTACCAGGCATCTGGTAATCAAGAAGGATGAGAGTCAGATGGGTCAATTGGTGATCAACACAAACACTTCTCAGATCGGAGCATGCAGAGCCCGAAGGTTAATTTACGAACTTAATTAAGAAAACTAATCTTACTACAGCATACATCTTACCGAGACACGAACTCATACAATCTGCCTTGGGCGTTCCTTGGCACATGATTCGTTGCAATTAAAGTATAGATCGGTTGTAGCCGGAGAGATTCGAAAGGTCTGGGCGACATGTAGACACACGCAAATGCATCCAGTAGTCCATCCTGATGGCATGAAGGGAGGAGAGAACTGTGGAGATGTGGGAAGATGAATGCCTCGTCCACCCACCGTGGCACTAAGATAATAACGACATTAGTGGCTCCAATTGCGGCAGAGCCGGAAAACTACTCGCTGCCCATGGGGTTGTGGGCTGTGCCGCTATGGCTGGTGTGTGTGATCGAGAATATATAATGTTTAGTATAATCGTAATAAAAGAGAGACATGGTGGGGAGGGCAGCGGAAGAAGCAGCCGTCCTGACGTTTGTAGTTTTATCGTCGGTTAGGGGAGAAGAAAAGCAAACGCTACCAGAGCCCAGGGAGTGGGCGAGATTGACAATAAATAGCGGTACACTGACCTTGATTGAGGAAAATAGAAAATAATTATATAATAAGGGGTGACGTGGAAGATTGAGTGACGTGGAGGGTTAGTGAGGTGGATAGCTTGCATGTTTAGAGAAATAAGGTAGTGGGGGGCTTATATTTAGATATAGAAGATATATATAAGATATCAAATAGTGTCCTAAGGTGCCGGATTACCAGGGTGGTGTAACATCCAAGTATGAAAACTCCCGAGTTGTTGTTGTTCTTTGTTTATTTTAATGCAATGCATCATGTCATCATCCTCATTTTATTTCCTGTTTGCATTGTTTTCATAATGAATTTCAAACTTAATCAACCTTTATTCTCATACTTGTCTGTTACAATCTTTTCAAATAAAGAAATGCAAATCAAAACCTCCTTTGTTTCCAAATGCTTCAATAATGTTCAATTATTAAACTGTTGGTATTAATTCAATCAATTAATTAAATCACCTTCAATTTCAAACCAAATTCATTCAAACAGCACCCAAGTGGAGTTATAACAAATTTATAAACATTATCAATTCAATCAACCAATGTTAATCATTTTTAATCCATAGGGGCCACCCTATTAAATTGCCTTGTTTTCATAATGTTGAATCAATACAAAAATTCTTTCAAATATTGGTTTCAAATACAAACAACATTTTAAATCTCAACTTTTGGCAAACCAATCTTGGCATTTGTTTGCTAATGTTCTAAATAGCTTAACCTAATTTTTTCTGGAATTTTTAATAAGCTAAAACCCATCTTTTTCTTCCAAATCTGTTTTCTGCAAAAAAAAAAGTAAAACAAAAAAGAATAAAAGGAGAAACAGCCGCGCGGCAGCAGCTACCAAGCCCAGCCCCACCTAAACCTACCCTAGCGCGCGGCCCAGCCCAGCTACACGCGTACCGCTTCGGATAGACGGCCGCCACCGTCGTCTCCCCGTACGGCACGCATCGCAGCGGTGCCACGGTGGCACCGCGACGCCACCGACGGCCGTCACATCGCCCAGGCCCCTATAAGTACCACCTAGGCCCCTGGCGCCGTGCCCTAGGCCTAGGGTTTCCTTTTCCTCCATCGATTCCGCCGCCACTCCTCTCTCCTCGCCGGAATTCCTCGCGGCCACCTCACCGGAGAGGGAACTCTCTGAATTTTCCGATGGCGCCGCCACCTCCTAGCTCCACCTAGCCACCTATCTACTGGAATCACGCCGCCTCTTCGTCCTCTACACGTTGGACACCGGAGCCACGCCGCAGGACAGCCACACCCTCGCCGCCGTCTTCTTCCACGCCGTCGGCGCCTTCGTCATCAGTCGTCACCGACCCTCTGCCTCGGCGACTTTCGGTGGTGAGCGACCACCACCTCCTCCTCCCTTACCTGTCTGCTTGCGCACGCACGGCACACGCATCTGCACCCTCCAGATCCATCACCTAGCGCGTGAGCACACGGCGATCGCCGCCGGTGATCTGTTCTCTGACGAGGTGCAGTTGGTTTTGGTCGTCAGTAGATTCAGTTAACGAGCTAACGCTTTACCTTGTCCGCGCATCTGTACCTGACAACAAACACGCACCAGCTGCACTGGTTCAGGGAACAGAGCGCGCACAGGGACCGCGGATCGAGTCCTGCTCCCCGCGGGAATTTCCCACATTTTTTCCACCAGGTGCTGACAGGGAGGGCCCCCTGTCAGTCACTCATGTGCCACGCAGGCACAGTGAGCCCACGGGCCCCCCTGGTAGTGACTGGGTGCGTTTCCAGTGCGTATAAAACGAATTTTAAAACTTTCTGTATTCAAACCTAGGTCCAATTAAATCACAGATTGGCCCCTGGTTTTGAAACCTTAATAACTTTTATTTTATAACTCTAAAAAATGAAAATAAAATATGCACACTGGTCCAAATTAAATTCTCCATCTTTTGGTAACCTTTGTTCACTGTTTTGAATTTTCAAAATGCAATTTAAAATTGAATCCAAATAATTCAAATGCAAATTTCTAAATTCAATAACTATTTCATTCTTAATCCAATAAATGCAAATAAAATATGTTTTCCATACCATTTTAAATAACCTATTCAAATATAATTTTTGTTTACTGTTTTGAATAATTAAAATTGCCTAAACAATTTAAATCTTGTTTAATTCAATTAAAATTGCTAAAATCATAACTTGCTCAAATTTAATTATTTCTAAACATGTAAATATGTTTTCCAACCAGAAAAACATAACCTTTTCATATATCAACATTTTCTTCTGTTTTGAACAATTGAACTTGATGAAAACAATAACTAATTGTGTAACATCATTAAGTAACCAAATTTCCAAACTTAATAAATATTTTCTTAACTTGTTAACTATCATTCCAATTGCATCTAAAATTGTTACCTATTTGTTTTCATCATGCATGCATCATGATAATTCACTTACACATGATGTTTAGTTGTAGAACAATTAATTCAAATCTAATGCATGGGCTTTCCATATGCAATCCAATTGCATATGGGTCCATTTAATTTGTGTTATCATTCCAACTAGTTTACTTTGGTGCATCTATTAACATGACATGTATCATCCCATGTTTGTGCACCTATGCCATGTATTGATTGCCCGTCTTCCTTCGTTGTTGTTTTTTCTTCTTCTCGATTAGACGACGACGTTGAGACCGACGATCTGTACGACACCACTACCCAGGACCTAGCCCAGTACCAGGCTGCTGAGCTTCCAGGCAAGTTATCACTCACATGAACCATCGAGTTCCTTTCCACACTTGTTTCAGATACTATCCTTTGTCTACTATTGCTAGCCCTATGTATCGTTGCTTGTTCTCCGAACCCATCACATGATACCCTGAACCAATGATATTGCCTCACCTCCATACCTACAGCCATTGCTTGTGCCTGTTCTTATCTAGCATGCTTAGGGTTGCTTTTGCTCGAGCTCGTTGTCGGTTACTTCTTTTACTATTATTATTGTTCCGGGGGCTCGATGTTAATCAATCAATCCTGTTAATGCTAATGGTAATAATAAATTTGACGATAAGGCACCGGCAGGAGGCCCTAAGAGGTTTTGAGGCCTGCTAGTGCCGACCCCTAATTTAGGAAACGAGTCTTGTCTACTGATCCATGATGAGCGCACTACCCGCATGTGGGAAGCGAGTATGGGCGCCCCCCTCAACTCGACTCGATTCGCATTTCGTCCAAATCATCTCATTAGTTCGGGTTTTCCATTTGCTGCATGCATGATCTGGCGAGCCCTTGGATCCCGGGTGGAACTTTCGTAGTCGGCATATAGGTGGACACGGTCTTAGAGTGCCATGAGGGTCCCTTTTCTTCGGGGCTCGAGTAGCCGTGCGCCAAGGTGCTTTGGGCTTGATGCGAAGAACAGTTGGGTTGTGTTGAGTGCCCCGCTTGGTGGAATGGCCGTTCCATCTGGCGGGTTATTCATACGTGTACGGCTAAATTGGTGCAACCCTGCAGGGATAATCTTCTCGAGAAGCCGTGTTTTCCGCGTTGGTTGACTTGGTGAAAGTAATGGCTAACAAGTTCTCAGGACAACTTCAACTTAACTAATGTGAATCACCCAACCAATGCTAATCTTGACTAGTAATAGCATTACTAAAACAATAAACTTGATTCACCCTTAATCAAACTGTGTGAGTTATTCGCGGATTGCTTCTTCGGATAAGGGGCGAGATCCAGGATGGGTTTGGTTGAAGTTATCTTCCAGTTGGTTACAATACTCGATCTTATCTTCTATCTATTAGCCGGAACTTGTAGTATCTCTGTAGTTGGTTATAGCAGCCCGCTGCAGCTTTCATAATACCTATCTCCTTCCGTTGATCCCAAGCATCCGTGCTTGTGTTGACGGGTAATCTCTTTGGTGAAGTGTGAGTCTTGCTTGCCAGTACTTAAATGTACTGACCCCGTTGGGGCTGTGGTTTACGCAGAGTACGACTATGGCTACGATGATCACCAGGATGGCTACTTCGTGGAGTTCGACGAGACCGCAGACGAGTAGATAGCGGACCCGGGCAGGATCCGACGACTACGCGGATGGGCTTCGTCTTCTTTATTTTCCCCGGCTTCTTAAGCCTTTTGGATTTGTCTGTACTCAGACACCGTTGTTTGCTTCCGCTGATGTAATGAATGCTATGTTGGGACAAGTGTCCTCTGAATGATTGTATTTGCTATTCTCTGCCTTAGTGAAGGTTATTTGCAAACTTATTTCATTCTTTTGTGTCTTAGAGACATTCTGTGGTATCATTTCATTCCAACCTGTTGACATACAGTGCGTGCTTGATATGAAGTACGTCGACATCAGTGCTCGGGATTTCTAGCGGATAGTTAACATCGACGATGGAATAGCAGGGCTTGTGTTGTCGCGCATAAGCGCAGGCTTACCAGGAAGCTGGGACGTGGGAGCAGGTATGCCCCATAATCCAAGCACCTGCTATCCAGTTCGGCCCGATGAGTATCCCCTAGAAGTCAGGGTGCGACAAATGGTATCAGAGCCTGTCTGCCCGTAGGATCCCTTTTACTGGTCGCAGTTTGAGTCTAGAAACTATTTTGTAGCTATATAGGAAAAATGAAACGTGAGAGTAAGAATTCTGTTCTTTTTCTTCTTTTCCCTCCCTCCCACCCCTTTTTCTGGTAAGGAAGTGAAACGTTGGTTTTTCCCTTCTCATCTACAAATTTCAAGTTAGGTTTTCACGTGTTCTGGATTCTTTCGTAGCACCTTAGGAGTCTTGGTCACGAGTTTCCCCGAAGTTGCTTCAATACACTACTAGAGATTTGCTTATAGCAGCATATCCTACCACAGGCGAACAAGAAAAACGGTGCGCCTGGGTTAATTAGCGCAGGCGAAGAGAAAGCAGGTGCGCCTGGGGTAGGCCATTTACCCCAGGCGAACAGAAACCGGAAGCGCCTGGGGTAAAGTGTGGCAGGGCCAACCACGGCCGACGCTGGCACGCTTCCTTTACCGCATGCGAATCGCGTATTAGTTCGCCTGCGGTATAACAGATACCACAGGCGAGTACGTACCGAAGCGCCTGGGGTAAAAAGTGGACTGGGGTAGCTCCCTTTAGCGCAGGCGCACGTGTAAGTAGTTCGCCTGGGACAAAGAATAGCCTGGGGTAGCACCACTTAGCGCAGGCGCTTCCCAGAACGCGCCATTAAACACGGGAACAGAAACCCCCGCCATTAAACGCGGGAACAGAAACCCCGCGCCGTCAAAGGCGGTCGGCCAGCATGCGCCCCAGTCAAAGTCCACCGATTAATGGCCATTAAACACGGGAACAGAAACCCCCGCCATTAAACGCCGGAACAGAAACCCCGCGCCGTCAAAGGCGGCCGGCCAGTGCATGCGCC
Source organism: Alopecurus myosuroides (assembly GCA_028641055.1). NCBI lineage: Eukaryota > Viridiplantae > Streptophyta > Magnoliopsida > Poales > Poaceae > Alopecurus > Alopecurus myosuroides. Next base: position 13,162 of record JAPCYS010002801.1, read on the forward strand.
CCAGTCAAAGTCCAACGGATTAATGGCGGGGCGGCAGCGGCGACACGCGCGGCGCGGCGACTGGCCCGCGAGTAGTATATAAAATGGTGCCCGCCCCCTCCCCGTACGCACAGTCTCGCCATTCTTTCTCCACCCTTCTTCTCCACCCTCGAACCTCGCCGCAATGGAGAACCTCTGGGACGCGGGCCCCGAGAGCGACGACGACGAGCTGCAGCCAGCGCAGCAAGCGGCGCTGGCGCCGCAGGTGGTGGCGCCGGAGCAGCCACCGAGTACGACGAGGCGCGAAGCGCGGCGAGCCGCCCGCCACTGGAGACGCGAGGTGAGGAGGCAACCAGTGTGGCCCGAGCAGCACGCCGGGCTGCACTCGTTCGAGACCTCGCAGAACGAGGACGCGTACCGCGAGGTGCGCGGCGTCCTCGAGCAGGCCGCGACGGCGGCGGAGGCGGCCGCCGTTCGTGCCTCCTTGGAGGCGCACCAGCGGAGGAGGCGGCGCGAGCGTGCGCCACCAGATGGCCCAGCGTGCTGCCTCCGTCGAGCAGGAGGGCATCATCGCCCTCTACGAGGCCGACCGGCGGCAGGTTGCGCTGCAGAGTGAGCGGCGGCGCAACCGCCTGCCCTCCGAGCAGGCGCAGCTGCACCGGCTGCGCCTGCAGGCCCGAGCGGAGCGGGCGGAGCAACGCCGTCTCGCCGCGGCGAGCCAGGACGGAGCCGGCCCCTCCAACCAGCACCGCCACGACGACGTCGCTGATGAAGACGACGATGCGTAGGCGGAGCATCATCGAGTAGTTTAAATTTTTCGTACTAGCTTAAATTCGCGCCGAATATGCATGTACGCAGTTTTCGAATTTCAATAAAATTTCGCATGTTTTCATTTTGCGTTTGTTTGGGCCGGTTCTTGGCTCGGGACGCACTGGGAAACGCGCCCCCCACAGGTTCCAGAATAGCGCCGTTTAGCGCCGCGGCGGCCCCAAAACGCGGCGTTTTGGGCCCTGGGGGCGCAACGGCTGGATGCCCTGAGCGATCCAGAACGTGTTGAAAAACCAGTGCTAACACACCCTTCGGATGCATGTCAGTGGAAAGCATTAGACGCATTCGATGAGGAATTCGGGAACGACCCAAGGAACATCATATCAGGCTTGGTGCGAGCACCGACGGTCTCAATCCGTTTGGCAATCAAAGCAGCAAACATATATTAAAATGTGTTTTTAGAGAGAAACACTTGCGGTATCTCGCTAAACCAATCTATTTACGCTCGATGCGACATATATTAGCTCGATTGTGTAGTCCCAGGCCGTGGGGCTGTGTAATTTAGAAAATCTTAGCACAGGCGCATCATCGAGAAAACGCGCCTGGGGTAATATATATCACAGGCGCTTTTGACAGGACATGCGCCTGGGGTAATGCCATGTGGACCGCGCAAACCAAAATCCTACGAAATTTACCGCAGGCGCATTATCTAGATAACGCGCCTGCGGTAAGGATCTGTGGGCCGGGCATAACAGGGCATCGAGCCAAGAACACTAGAACCGGTTTGTGTCACAAACCGGTTCTAAAGGTATGTCCCCTGGGCCCACCTAGCTACCCGCACAAATGGCCGCAGGCCTTTAGGACCGGTTTGTGACACAAACCGGTGCTAAAGCTTAGCGCAGGCGCATCTCCCAGTATGTGCGCCTGGGGTATACCTCTGTGGGCCCGCGCAAAACGAATCGCTAAGAACGTTAGCGCAGGCGCACATCCCTTTGTTCGCCTGGGGTAAGGGATAGCGCAGGCGCATTTCACTCGTTGCGCCTGTAAGTTACTCTCGATCTGCTAACTCACAAACCCGCACACTCCCTAACCGAGCCCTAACCGCACGCCGCCGTCGCCTCTCTCATCGCACGACGCCGCCTCTCTCATCGCACGCCGCCGTCGTCGTTGTCGAGCAGGAGGAGGAGCAGGAGCAGCAGCAGGAGGAGGAGCAGGAGCAGCAGCGGAGAGGAGCGGGAGCAGCAGGGCAGGAGGACGGAGCACGCCGCGCGCGCGCCGTCCCTCTCATCGTCGTCGTCCACGCGCCGGCCGTCGTCACCCACGCCGCCGTCGCCCACGCCCACGACGAACCCAGGTCAGCCCCCCCCCTCCCCCTCTTCCAACGCCCTCATAGTACTACTGCTGCTACATGCTTTAGCTACAACTGGATCTGATCATGTATACCATTATTTCTGGATTCTGGTAGTTCAGCTCATAGTATAAAATGCTATATTTCTTACACTAGCGAATCACCTACTAATTACATGTGAATAGAACACTGAAGCTTGGACACTGCTAGAATTCTCCTGATTTGTTATTAATTAAGTGCAGTATTTTACTTGATCAATATATATGAAGGTTTTTTGGCATGATATATGAATTTCCTGGGTGTTTTTGTGCCATGTGATGACAGCAATGCAAGGAACTGTTTTTGTGGCCATGCATATGTGTGCATTCAATTTCTGTCGCAGGTACATTGAGTGCCAATGTTTTGTCGGAACGTTGATTCATTTCCGTTCCGGCGAATTTTCTGGCACTCCGGCAATGACCATTTATATATAGCCGAGTCACGCCGAATTTTTCCGGTGACTAACAGTATACGTTTTGTCTACTGCTAGCTAGGGCATGTCTTCTTCTACTACGGATCCGGCTTTATTGGACCACTACATCCTTATGGCCCGAGAGTCGCAAGAGGAAGATCGGACAGAAACTGACCATGATGTCGAGCCCCTCAATGATGACGGGCTCACCGTGGGCGAGGAGAAACCACTGATAGTGGCGCGGGGGTCCCTCAGGGAGCAGCACGACGGGAAACAAGCGTCGTCGAAAGCGAGCTCCGAACAAGGTCGCACACGTTCGAGAGAAATTCACGAGGTGGACCCTTCCAGAGGCACGCCTCTAATGCCATTGGACCTTGTGAAGGGTACTTCCTCAACTTGGGCGCGATACTTCGAGACGTCGTCAATGTCAACGAGCCGACTCTCAAGAAGAAACTAACTCTGCGCGCCCAACTCATCTCGAGGCTGCACGCGCGGTACGAGTTCCCTCCCCCCTACAACAACGAGAATCTGAAGGGCAACCTCGTGAACAAACTCGCCCTCACTAGATCACCAAAGCCCTGAGCAATTACAAGACTATGGTGAGGGCGATGATTAAGGAATCGACACCATTCGAAGAGATCCATCGCCACTTCCCGCGGATTACGCCCGATGACTTCAAGACTTTCCTAGATAACGAGTCGCTTGATGTCACTAAGAAGCAAACGGGATGGGGGAAGGATCTAGCGTCGAAGAACATCGGTCACCACAATCTCGGCTGTCGTGGCTACGACGGGAAGGAGCCAGTTTGGGCGAAAGAGGACCAGCCTACATTGAAAAAGGGATTGAGAACCCTTACGCCAAGTATGCCCATGACCCGCAATTCCAGAAATTCATGAGGTCGAGGTACAGAAAAGTAACTCGACCGGGAACTTGTCTCGGACCCGAAGATGGTGGAGGGTGTTATTTTGGTCACGGACGATAGCGTGAAGAATGTTGAGAAGCTAGTGGTAAGAAATTTACCATTTCATGCAATCATCATCAAGTCCATGATTCATTCTAGTACGAAACCAATTCTAAAACCGTTTATGTTGCTTCTGCAGCTAGAAGAACAACAACTTGAATCTTCCTCGTCGCAGACGTCGACGGCCAAAGTCGCGTGGGATAAGCCTTTCATCAGGGGGTACAACAAGGCAAAGAGCCAGGACCCTCTGAAAAGGCCGCACTTAGGCCGTATCACGGCGGCGGACTTAATAAGAAGCACGCTCACCATGGCTTGGCTGAGCCCAGCACTAAGGAGTCGCGGGCGGCGAAGAAGCGAGGAGACGGAGGAGCTGAAGAAGAAGGTCCATGACTTGGAAACAAACATGGAGAAGAAGATTGAGAGAACGGGGGGGAAAAGATGAATGCGCTCATCCCAGCCGTATTTGAAAAAATATGTGGCTACATCGCCGCGGCTCACAGGGCCGTTACCGACGTTCAACATACCGTCGATGTTGGTCGTGCCCGCCGCGGCCGCCGCCGGTGGTCCGTCGACGTCGGCCGTGCCTGTCGCCCCCGCCGTGCCCGACGCGCCTGCCCCCGATGGACCGTCGGCCGTGCCCGACGCGCCTGCCCCCCCGATGGACCGTCGGCCGTGCCCGACGCGCCTGCCCCCGATGGACCGTCGGCCGTGTCCGGCGCGGCCACCACCCCGTTGCTCGACGAGCCCACCATCACCTGTGGTCCGTCGACGTTAGCCGAGCTCAATGCCCTCACGGTAAATTATTGACCGTCTCAAAAGCTGTAGCCAGTTCAATATAACCCTACTCTCTGACCTATCCATGCATGTTATCGCAGGCTGACGCGACGGGATGCACCTTCCTGCTAAAAGTGGGCAGCGAGTTGAAGGATGTTGCAAAGGGAGCATCTTGCAGCCACTATCCCGCAAGTACCATTGCAGAGATATACCGGACAACGAGCTTCGGGTTCGCGTCGATCTGGTGCTACGGGATTCGAGAACTTGTATCCTCCTAATCAACCCCGATGCCGACAGCGAGCTGAATCTCGGCCAACTGGACAATCAAATCTTGCTATGGCCGAAAGCCCTTATCGGTCTGAACAACGACGTCAGGGTCGGCGCCAAGCCAAGCCATGACCGTCACCACTACACGGTTGCGCCCGCGCAAGCCAACAAGACAAGGTCCACATGGCAATGTCCTCTCTCCACCTCCGGTGGATCCTCCTCCTCCCGAGCACGAGACGTCCAATGACGAGCAACATCACGAGCATGAGACCCATGACGAGTACATGGATATGAACTTGCTCCCATTGACGATTTCATAAATCAGTTGGATGGCGAGAAGCCGTTCCTCCGAAGTTACCCGCCAGAACTCTTGATATCCAGAAGAAGGTAGATGGCGGAGAGGGCGGTTCTTCTGAGTTACCCACCAGAAAACCGGATATACAGAAGAAGCTAACCTATTCCCAAGAAACTCCCGAGGAGCAACGGCCTTTACGCTCCACAGCCTACTCTGGTTACCCCGAATACACTCCGTGCTACGGCCGCGGAGGCGGTAAAACAAAGCGGCACTCCCATCTGCTTGAGGCCGAAGAAGAATCGGAAGAGGCCGGGCAACAAGAAGAAAGGTGGTGCCTCCTCTAGTAGCCAGCCAGCGGTCTCTCCCGAGTCCTGGACCGTTTGCCTCCCGCCGTCCCGTGGAGGAAGGTGCATGAGATGGGTGAGCCGATGCTGCCGCAGAGGTTGTCGCTGTCATGGGTGGTGACATGAGGACCATCCACGACGGGATTTTGTTCAAAGAGAATGAACTTCTACGTGAGAAACATCCCTCCTACCCGCTATACGTGGTCAAGGTGCCCCGATCCTTGGGCTTTGTGGATTCAAATCCCGCAGAGGTGTTCTTCATCATCAGATACGAAGACATATTCAGGGTCTTCCACTTGGGTAAGCTCGACCGAAGCATTGTCCGCCTGGTATCGCTCAGCATGGCGCATGATATGGTCATGGAGAATACCCCGCACATGGCGATTATGGACCCGTACTACATGAATGAGGACTACTTGCGGTCACATGCGGACCGAGTTCTTATCACGACTTACATAACGGGGTTTTTGATAGATAACAAGGATAAGAACGCCATTCTCATGCCATACTTTCCCAAGTAAGTAGTCCTCTCCGCTCACGTCGTTACATTCTTTCTAGAATCTCCTTAGTATTCCGATTGATGATATTGATGGCTCTTGTTCGATGTTCTGCGCAGAAACGGAGGATGCGTACTCATCGTCATGGAACCGCATTGGTCACAATGCACTTATCTTGATGCGGGTAGGGCGGTGCAAAGGACTACACCGACATAAGAGCTGTTCTTAATAGTGCCCTCAACGGCTTCGCCGCCGATTTAGGCAAGCCCCTAAAAAAGGAGAAAATAGTCCGAGGCGCCTACGTGCACCCACGTAACAAACTTCCCCTGCCTCAAGCAATCGGAGCAAGAATCTGAGTTGGAAGCCTGGTATGTCATCTTTCAGATGAGGGAGTACTTAAAGGATGCCCAACAGGCCCATCTACCAAGTGATTCTCCGAGACCTGACCACAAAAATGGCCAACACCACCGATGAATATGTGCGGGCTGAGTTTCCGTCGCATCCAGCGGAGGATCTGCACGATACTCTCGTCGGATGTCATCACTCGGGGTGGCTTGTTCTTCCACGGCCACGCACCACCGAGCAACCGTGACATAGAAGCACACCTACGAGAGCAACGTGACACCCGGACATTCAACACGCTACAAGGCGTTCGTCCGTTCCCGCCGAGAATATAGGATTGACAAAATGTTAGTATACACTTGCATCATATAACTTTTAGACCTTTATTTGTCGTGTTTTATTCGTAAACCTTGATGCTTCTATTTTTTGATAGTTATTTGCGGTCTATTATCACTTTCGATGCTAAACTCGTATTTTTGTCCTATGCACAGATGACATGGTATGTTGTGTATGTCGGTAGGGTTCCCGGAGTCTACGACGACTGGGACCAATGCCGAAGACAGGTGCACGGTTTCAGCGGCAACAGCTACAAGGGGTACAAGACCATGGAGGAGGCGGAAGCTCGATACGCCACTTACCTAGCGAGAGAGAAGACGGAGAAGACGAGGGCCCGGATGACCACATTCGCCATCGCCGTGCTTATACTCCTTGTACTCCTAGTGTTGATGCTACTTGTTGTTTTGCTTGTCTAGATAACTAAACTATCGATTTGTTTGGACTATGTACTCCTAGTGTTTGAACTATGCTTGTAACTAAACTATTCGTTTCGAGACTATTTGGTGATGATCGAAATATTTCTGTTATTTTGCTGTCATTTTCATATTTATTACTGTCAATTTGCTGTAATTCTGTTATTTTCGTTTCTTTTATTTTTTGACACAGCAAAACCATACCCCAGGCGAACAGGGAAGCATACCCCAGGCGAACATGTACCCCAGGCGCACAGCGCTTGTTCGCCTCAGGTAAGAGGATTACCCCAGGCGCATAAGTCTTGTTCGCCTGGGGTATGTCAAGATACCCCAGGCGCATTTGGTTGTTCGCCTGCGGTAAGTCATTACCGCTGGCGAGGTGGTCCCAGGCGAACAGTCATTCGCCTGCGGTAGGCTAAATTGGTTCGCCTGCGGTAGCCTTTTCCCTACTAGTGATATCATGTTTCTCTCAAGAATCTTTCGTCCATTGAGCCTGTTGTTGTTTTCCACTTCTTTTGCTTCTACCGGCGCCTAATCAACTTCCCAAAAACATCTGCAGATGGGTCTCAACTACTACCCGCAGGTGGTTCGGATGACCCGTTGCGAGAACACTGCCGGTTATCCGGAGACGCTGAGGGACATGGTTACCTATCTGGGGTTCCTTTGGGCACCAGAGTACCAGGTCTACGAGCACCAGCGCGAGTTCGACCAGACTTTCTACCAAGCCATCGTCTACATACTATCGGATGATGGCAGGAGCATAGTCCACCGCTACGAGGCCGTGGGTTCCACAGTGGACCTGGCAGTGCAGCAAGCAGCGTATGTGGGTCTCACTGTCCTACGTGCTGACTACTGGGGATTTGATGATTCCATCTATCGTCACATCCCCCGTGGTTACATCACGTCGGGAGGAGCTCACTTCACCCTCTACGACCACTTGGAGCCTGACGAGAATGATAGCTCCAGGATGCACGTCACAGCTCAGTTCCTGAGGCATAGTGATGCTGTTGCTATCACCCTAGCCCAGGAGTTGGCTTCAGTCAGGGACCAGCTCCACCTTGCTCTGACGCGTCTGGCGACGTACACCACAGATTTTGTTGGAGACGAGCGCTTTGCGCGTTTCCAGCAGCCAGTTGGGCGTACTCTGCCAGATGCTGGAGGTTACGAGCCGATCAGAGGTCCACTTCTCAACCCAGGAGCTGGATACACTGGTATACCTCTCTTTGGAGCACAGGGAGAAGATGCTTTCTACTTCACCACACCGAGGGTCCCTCTCATAGCAGTTCCTATCTACAGGGATCGTCGTGATACTAACTTCCGTGAGCGGACTCCTCCTCGTTCTACTCGCCGTACCACTCGCCGTACTTCTAGACGTCGTCCTGCGTGATGAGCTTTGGAGTACCGATGTATCCGTTACTAGCTGTGTCTAGTTATCCTTTCATTTTCGAACCATTTATAGTGTTGGATATTCTGATGTACTGGATCATGTAATGATGTACCTGTTGGTTGTCTATTCATGCGTCGGAATAATCTACCTTGCGGTTGCTAAGTTTATCCTTTCCTGTTGTTGTGCTAAAATGCATTTCCATTCAGGATGCCTCGGAACAACAGCATGCCTGATCCACCGCCAATTGGGGAACTGTTAACTCAGATGACCCAGGTGATGACTCAGATGGTCCAGATCCAGGCTAACCAGCAAGTCCACCAGGCCACTTAGAGAGTTGGTATCAAGGAGTTTCTCAGCTTGGGCCCTAGAGCGTTCGTGGCCACACGCGAGCCTCTGGATGCCGATGACTGGATCCGTGAGATCGCCAGGGCTCTCGAGATAGCTCATGTGGCTGAAGAGGACAAGGTGAAGTATGCCTCCTACCTACTGAAGGGTCAGGCAGCTTCTTGGTGGGAGAACTACCAGACTATGAGAGCTGGCATTCCTATCACATGGGGATGTTTCAGGGACGCATTCCTGAAGCACCACATTCCAGATGGTCTCATGGAAAAGATGCGTGAAGAGTTCTGCTCCCTGAAGCAAGGCAAGATGGACGTCATCAGCTACCAGACCGAGTTCAATCGACTCGCTCGATACGCTGGAGACGAGGTATCCACGGGAGCCAAGAAGATGGCAAGGTTCCGCAGAGGTTTTAACCCGGAACTGAAGTACGCTCTCAGAAATGACAAGTGCAAGGACTTCGAGGAGCTCGTGAACACCGCGCTCAATGAAGAGAATGGGCGCAAGGCGTTCGAAGAGTCGCGCAAGCACTCGCGTGAGGGTGGTTCCTCCTCCAACATGACCACCCCTCCGCAGAAGCGCCGCATCTGGGTGCCAAATGGTGCTGTCACTAGGGCTCCATACGCCCAAGCTTCTCCAGGCTTTGCTCCCCGCCCACCCAACCCAGCTCAGATGCATGGGCAGAGGGTTCCGATGGGGCAGCCAAGGCCAGGTACTCCTCTTGTCGTCATTTGCTACAAGTGCAAGGAGACGGGACACTATGCTGACAAGTGTACTCAGAGGCAGCTACCTCCACCACCACCTCGCCCCAACACCAACCAGGCAGTGGTGCGAGCTCCTCCGCACAAGGCCTTCAACACCAACAATAGGCCTGTCGGGAGGACCGCAAGGGTGAACCACGTCAAGGTTGACAAAGCTGAGGAAGCTGCCGACGTCGTTCTCGGTACATTACCCGTAAACTCTTATCCAGCTAAAGTGTTGTTTGATACCGGGGCATCGCATTCCTTTGTGTCAAAAATCTTTGCCTCAACATACAACCTAACTCTGGTTCCACTAAGCAATCAAATCTATGTTCACTCTCCGGGAACTAAAATGATTACTTCCAAGATAAGCATGGACAATCAAATCCTAATTGGAGGTCGCATATTCCTTGCTTCACTCATGTTGCTGGGAAATTCTGACATTGATGTCATTCTGGGCATGGATTGGTTGAATACCAACAATGCTAAAATTGACCGTGCTCAAAAGTCAATAACTCTCTCCCACCCTTCTGGCCAGATAATCTATTCTCCAAATGGACCAAGTTCCACTCAGCTTTACACACTCGATGCTAAACCTCTACCTCTACTCGAGAATGTTCCGGTGGTTTCTGAATTCCCTGACGTCTTTCCAGAAGAATTGCCGGGAATGCCTCCGGACAGAGCAGTTGAGTTCGTGATCGAGCTTGAACCAGGTACTGCTCCAATATCTAAGCATCCATACAAGATAGATCCTCCTGAACTGAAGTTATTGAAGGAGCAAATTGATATGTACATGGAGAAAGGCTATATTCAGCCTAGTTCATCCGCTTGGGGTTGCCCAACTCTTTTCGTTGCCAAGAAGGACCAAACTAAGAGACTTGTTGTGGACTATCGTCCTCTTAACGAGAAAACAATCAAGAACAAATATCCAATTCCTCGTATCGATGATCTTTTTGATCAACTTGCTGGAGCCTCAATATTCTCAAAGTTGGACTTGAGGATGGGTTACCACCAAATAAAGATCAGAAAGGAAGATATTCCAAAGACAGCCTTCACCACTCGCTACGGTCTGTATGAATACACCGTCATGTCATTTGGTCTCACCAATGCACCGGCGACCTTCTCTCGACTCATGAATTCTGTCTTCCATGAATACCTCGACAAGTTTGTTGTGGTATATCTTGATGATATCCTTGTCTACTCAAAATCCGAGGAAGAGCGTGAAGAACATCTTCGTCTCACCCTCATGAAACTCCGCGAGCATCGACTCTATGCCAAATACTCCAAATGTGAGTTCTGGATTTCAGAAGTTGCCTACCTTGGGCATATCATCTCTTCCAAGGGCATAGCCATTGACCCAGATAAGGTTAAGGCAATTGTTGACTGGAAACCTCCTAAGACGGTGAAGCAAGTCAGAAGTTTTCTTGGCTTGGCTAGCTATTGCCGTCTTTTCGTCCAAAACTTCTCAAAGATTGCTAAACCTCTCACTGATCTCACCAAGAAGGAATAGAAGTTCGTTTGGTCTCCACAGTGTGATGAAAGTTTCAATCTCCTCAAAGCTAAACTCACTTCTACTCCAGTTCTGGTTGGCCCAGATACCACCAAACCCTTCCAGATATTCTGTGATGCATCTCTCCAAGGCATAGGAGCAGTTCTTATGCAAGAACGTCAAGTTGTGGCCTATGCTTCACGTCAGTTGAACCCACATGAGCAAAACTATCCCACTCATGATCTTGAACTTGCAGCAGTTGTGTTTGCCCTCAAGAAATGGAGACAATACTTGTTGGATAACAAAACTGAAATCTTTTCCGATCATAAGAGTCTGAAATACATTTTCACTCAATCAGATCTAAACCTCAGGCAAAGGAGATGGATTGAAAAGATCAAAGACTTCGATCTTACCATTTCTTACACTCCAGGCAAGGCTAATGTTATGGCCGATGCTCTCAGTCGCAAATCGTATTGCAATAATCTCATGATCATGGAAAGCCAACCTCCACTTCATGAAGAATTCCAGAAGCTGAACCTTGGTCTTGTTCCTCAAGGCTATCTTGCAAACTTGACAGCCAGTCCAACTCTCGAGGACAAGATTCGTTCTGAACAGTTTCGTGATGCTGAGATCAAGAAGATAGTAGAGCACATCAAAGAGGGAAATGATAAATTCAAGTCCTTCTCAATTGATGACAAGGGAGCTGTGTTCTTTGAAGGACGCATTGCAGTTCCTAAGATTCAAAGTCTCAAAGATATCATTCTCAAGGAGGCTCATGAAACTCCTCTCTCCATCCACCCTGGAAGTACAAAGATGTACCAGGATCTCAAGACACTCTATTGGTGGCCTAGCATGAAACGTGAAATTGCTCAATACGTTTCTGAATGCGACGTTTGTCAACGTGTCAAGGCAATTCATCAGAAAACAGCCGGTCTTCTCCAACCTGTCAAAATCCTAGTGGAAGTGGGACATGATTGAAATGGACTTCGTTACTGGTTTCCCAAAGTCCAAGAAGGGCAACGATGCATTCTTCGTTGTCATTGATCGTCTCACTAAAGTAGCTCACTTCTTTGCTGTCAAAGAGACAATATCAGCTAGCCAGTTAGCAGAGCTCTACACAACAAGGATTGTTCCTCTTCATGGTGTTCCATTGGAAATAAGCTCAGATCGTGGAAGCATATTCACTTCTCATTTCTGGAAGAGTTTCCAAGATGCATTGGGCACCAAACTTCTGTTCAGCACAGCCTATCATCCTCAGTCTCAAGGGCAAGTCGAAAGAGTCAATCAGATTCTCGAGGATATGCTTAGAGCATGTGGTCTCTCTCTTTTGACATGAAATGGGAGGATTGTCTTCCATATGCTGAATTCTCCTACAACAACAGTTTCCAGGCAAGCCTAGGCATGGCACCATTTGAGGCATTGTATGGCCGCAGATGCAGGAGTCCAATCAATTGGTCTGGAGCTGGAGAACGTTCACTCTTAGGTCCTGACATTGTTAAAGAGGCCGAAGAGAAAGTTCGCATCATTCGTGACAATCTCAAGATTGCTCAGTCTCGTCAGAAGAGTTACTATGACAGCAAGCACCGGGACATGATCTATGCATCTGGTGATAAAGCATACCTCCGTGTAACTCCCTTCAGAGGCACTCATCGTTTTGGTGTGAAAGGAAAGCTGGCACCAAGATACATTGGTCCTTTCAACATTCTTTCAAGGCGTGCAGAAAATGCTTATCGTCTTGAACTTCCAGAAAAACGATCCAAAGTGCACGATGTGTTCCACGTGTCACAGCTCAAGAAGTGCTTCAAGGATCCAGATCGTGCCGTTGATCATGATTCTATCGAACTGCAAGATGATCTCTCTTATGAGGAGCACCCTGTTCGTATTCTCGATGAGACCGTTCGTAAGACTCGCAACAAGAGCACCAAGTTCTTGAAAGTGCAATGGTCGCATCATTCCGATAAAGAGGCAACGTGGGAGAACGAAGAGGATCTTCGCAAGAAGTATCCGGACCTTTTCTCTTCTCCGTAAGGAATCTCGGGGCGCGATTCCTTCAAGGGGGGGCGTTTTGTAACATCCAAGTATGAAAACTACCTAGTTGTTGTTGTTCTTTGTTTATTTTAATGCAATGCATCATGTCATCATCCTCATTTTATTTCCTGTTTGCATTGTTTTCATAATGAATTTCAAACTTAATCAACCTTTATTCTCATACTTGTCTGTTACAATCTTTTCAAATAAAGAAATGCAAATCAAAACCTCCTTTGTTTCCAAATGCTTCAATAATGTTCAATTATTAAACTGTTGGTATTAATTCAATCAATTAATTAAATCACCTTCAATTTCAAACCAAATTCATTCAAACAGCACCCAAGTGGAGTTATAACAAATTTATAAACATTATCAATTCAATCAACCAATGTTAATCATTTTTAATCCATAGGGGCCACCCTATTAAATTGCCTTGTTTTCATAATGTTGAATCAATACAAAAATTCTTTCAAATATTGGTTTCAAATACAAACAGCATTTTAAATCTCAACTTTTGGCAAACCAATCTTGGCATTTGTTTGCTAATGTTCTAAATAGCTTAACCTAATTTTTTCTGGAATTTTTAATAAGCTAAAACCCATCTTTTTCTTCCAAATCTGTTTTCTGCAAAAAAAAAGTAAAACAGAAAAAGAATAAAAGGAGAAAACAGCCGCGCGCGCAGCAGCTACCAAGCCCAGCCCCACCTAAACCTACCCTAGCGCGCGGCCCAGCCCAGCTACGCGCGTACCGCTTCGGATAGACGACCGCCACCGTCGTCTCCCCGTACGGCACGCATCGCAGCGGTGCCACGGCGGCACCGCGACGCCACCGACGGCCGTCACATCGCCCAGGCCCCTATAAGTACCACCTAGGCCCCTGGCACCGTGCCCTAGGCCTAGGGTTTCCGTTTCCTCCATCGATTCCGCCACCACTCCTCTCTCCTCGCCGGAAGTCCTCGCGGCACCTCACCGGAGAGGGAACTCTCTGAATTTTCCGATGGCGCCGCCACCTCCTAGCTCCACCTAGCCACCTATCTACTGGAATCACGCCGCCTCTTTGTCCTCTACACGTTGGACACCGGAGCCACGACGCAGGACAGCCACACCCTCGCCGCCGTCTTCTTCCACGCCGCCGGCGCCTTCGTCATCAGTCGTCACCGACCCTCTGCCTCGGCTACTTTCGGTGGTGAGCGACCACCACCTCCTCCTCCCTTACCTGTCTGCTTGCGCACGCACGGCACACGCATCTGCACCCTCCAGATCCATCACCTAGCGCGCGAGCACACGGCGATCGCCGCCGGTGATCTGTTCTCTGACGAGGTGCAGTTGGTTTTGGTCGTCAGTAGATTCAGTTAACGAGCTAACGCTTTACCTTGTCCGCGCATCTGTACCTGACAACAAACACGCACCAGCTGCACTGGTTCAGGGAACAGAGCGCGCACAGGGAGACCGCGGGATCGAGTCCTGCTCCCCGCGGGAATTTCCCACCTTTTTTCCACCAGGTGCTGACAGGGAGGGCCCCCTGTCAGTCACTCATGTGCCACGCAGGCACAGTGAGCCCACGGGCCCCCCTGGCAGTGACTGGGTGCGTTTCCAGTGCGTATAAAACGAATTTGAAAACTTTCTGTATTCAAACCTAGGTCCAATTAAATCACAGATTGGCCCCTGGTTTTGAAACCTTAATAACTTTTATTTTATAACTCTAAAAAATGAAAATAAAATATGCACACTGGTCCAAATTAAATTCTCCATCTTTTGGTAACCTTTGTTCACTGTTTTGAATTTTCAAAATGCAATTTAAAATTGAATCCAAATAATTCAAATGCAAATTTCTAAATTCAATAACTATTTCATTCTTAATCCAATAAATGCAAATAAAATATGTTTTCCATACCATTTTAAATAACCTATTAAAATATAATTTTTGTTTACTGTTTTGAATAATTAAAATTGCCTAAATAATTTAAATCTTGTTTAATTCAATTAAAATTGCTAAAATCATAACTTGCTCAAATTTAATTATTTCTAAACATGTAAAATATGTTTTCCAACCAGAAAAACATAACCTTTTCATATATCAACATTGTCTTCTGTTTTGAACAATTTAACTTGATGAAAACAATAACTAATTGTGTAACATCATTAAGTAACCAAATTTCCAAACTTAATAAATATTTTCTTAACTTGTTAACTATCATTCAAATTGCATCTAAAATTGTTACCTATTTGTTTTCATCATGCATGCATCATGATAATTCACTTACACATGATGTTTAGTTGTAGAACAATTAATTCAACTCTAATGCATGGGCTTTCCATATGCAATCCAATTGCATATGGGTCCATTTAATTTGTGTTATCATTCCAACTAGTTTTCTTTGGTGCATCTATTAACATGACATGCATCATCCCATGTTTGTGCACCTATGCCATGTATTGATTGCCCGTCTTCCTTCGTTGTTGTTTTTGCTTCTTCTCGATTAGACGACGACGTTGAGACCGACGATCTGTACGACACCACTACCCAGGACCTAGCCCAGTACCAGGCTGCTGAGCTTCCAGGCAAGTTATCACTCACATGAACCATCGAGTTCCTTTCCACACTTGTTTCAGATACTATCCTTTGTCTACTATTGCTAGCCCTATGTATCGTTGCTTGTTCTCCGAACCCATCACATGATACCCTGAACCAATGATATTGCCTCACCTCCATACCTACATCCATTGCTTGTGCCTGTTCTTATCTAGCATGCTTAGGGTTGCTTTTGCTCGAACTCGTTGTCGGTTACTTCTTTTACTATTATTATTGTTCCGGGGGCTCGATGTTAATCAATCAATCCTGTTAATGCTAATGGTAATAATAAATTTGACGATAAGGCACCAGCAGGAGGCCCTAAGAGGTTTTGAGGCCTGCTAGTGCCGACCCCTAATTTAGGAAACGAGTCTTGTCTACTGATCCATGATGAGCGCACTACCCGCATGTGGGAAGCGAGTATGGGCGCCCCCCTCAACTCGACTCGATTCGCATCTCGTCCAAATCATCTCATTAGTTCGGGTTTTCCATTTGCTGCATGCATGATCTTGCGAGCCCTTGGATCCCGGGTGGAACTTTCGTAGTCGGCATATAGGTGGACACGGTCTTAGAGTGCTATGAGGGTCCCTTTTCTTCGGGGCTCGAGTAGCCGTGAGCCAAGGTGCTTTGGGCTTGATGCGAAGAACAGTTGGGTTGTGTTGAGTGCCCCGCTTGGTGGAATGGCCGTTCCATCTGGCGGGTTATTCATACGTGTACGGATAAATTGGTGCAACCCTGCAGGGATAATCTTCTCGAGAAGCCGTGTTTTCCGCGGTTATGGTTGACTTGGTGAAAGTACTGGCTAACAAGTTCTCAGGACAACTTCAACTTAACTAATGTGAATCACCCAACCAATGCTAATCTTGACTAGTAATAGCATTACTAAAACAATAAACTTGATTCACCCTTAATCAAACTGTGTGAGTTATCCTCGGATTGCTTCTTCGGATAAGGGGCGAGATCCAGGATGGGTTTGGTTGAAGTTATCTTCCAGTTGGTTATAATACTCGATCTTATCTTCTATCTATTAGCCGGAACTTGTAGTATCTCTGTAGTTGGTTATAGCAGCCCGCTGCAGCTTTCATAATACCTATCTCCTTCCGTTGATCCCAAGAATCCGTGCTTGTGTTGACGGGTAATCTCTTTGGTGAAGTGTGAGTCTTGCTTTCCAGTACTTAAATGTACTGACCCTGTTGGGGCTGTGGTTTACGCAGAGTACGACTACGGCTACGATGATCACCAGGATGGCTACTTCGTGGAGTTCGACGAGACCGCAGACGAGTAGATAGCGGACCCGGGCAGGATCCGACGACTACGTGGATGGGCTTCGTCTTCTTTATTTTCCCCGGCTTCTTAAGCCTTTTTGATTTGTCTGTACTCAGACACCGTTGTTTGCTTCCGCTGATGTAATGAATGCTATGTTGGGACAAGTGTCCTCTGAATGATTGTATTTGCAATTCTCTGCCTTAGTGAAGGCTATTTGCAAACTTATTTCATTCTTTTGTGTCTTAGAGACATTCTGTGGTATCATTTCGTTCCAACCTGTTGACGTACAGTGCGTGCTTGATATGAAGTACGTCGACAGCAGTGCTCGGGATTTCTAGCGGATAGTTTACATCGACGATGGAATAGCAGGGCTTGTGTTGTCGCGCATAAGCGCAGGCCTACCAGGAAGCTGGGACGTGAGCAGGTATGCCCCATAATACAAGCACCTGCTATCCAGTTCGGCCCGATGAGTATCCCCTAGAAGTCAGGGTGCGACAGGTGGCCTGAATGGTAATGGATTACGGTCCATTAGGCGGCCCAGTAAGCTTACGCGCGGAAGCCGGATTTTAGAAGAACCCGGACCATGGACCACGTGGTACGGCTTGGATTAGAAGGCGGATTCTTACCTTCCAAGTTAGAACTTACCGTAGTCTTCTAGGTTTCCTTTTCTGTAAGCCCTAACCCGGCTATTATATAAAGCCGGACGGGAGAGAAGAACAAGAGAGACAATTAGCTGGAAGCCAACTCGCCGAGAAGTTGATCCTCGTCGAGTAGCTAAACCAACTCACATTGTACTTTGTATACTTCAGGCTTCATCCCTGTTTGAGTGAGATTGCAGGAGTAGGAACTCCGCTTAGTTGCGATGTACCGAACCTGGATAAACTTTGGTGTCCTTGATCATCATACTACCACGTCCCCCCCTCCCCCACACACTTCTCTATCAGTAGTCTCATGGCACCCCGTCTATGAATTCTACTACGATGTCTCGACAGTTGGCGCCCACCGTGGGGCCAGCGACATCAGGCGTTATGTTTCGGTCGGGGATACTCGGCGGAATTGGCAGTACCATAACTGTCGGAAGCCTGGAATTCGACAACAACGCTTCCTCGACAACGGATCGTACATGCCATCATGGAATCATCTGGTAAGTGCCTGCGTTTTACCGATTGGATCTGCAAACATCTTTATCGGATTAACTACAGAAGCAATGGTATTCTGTGGTGGAAGCAAATTTATCCCACCCGCCCTATACCCAGTCGAAGAAGACTATGACGCCGGATTTTGCTCAGATCATTGATACTCTGCTGAATCGCACTTTATCGGCATGGTGCAATCCGAGATCGCCGAAAACACGGATGAGAACAATCTCGTGGAAGAGGCAGAAGAAAACAATCCCATGATAGAGGTGGAAGATCCGACATCCGAATATCACGAAACTCGGAAGCTGATTCCGTATTAGCCGCCATTGAGGCGAGACTGGAATCAGAATCCGGATCAGATGAACTCGATTCCGAAGATGAAGATATTTTCGAAAGAAAAGGTCAAATCTCTTCAAGAGGGATTCCATGAAGTACTTATGGAAAAACCGGCTGAAAACACGGATGCTGAAAGTCAGGAAAGCCCTAAAACGCCTCCGCCAGATGAGGAAAGAGAGGAAGGGGAAACGCCTCCAACGTACCCGGATGTCAAGAAATTGACAGAAGATGAACCTGGTAAAAAACCTCCCTCTTCCAAGAAAAGACACAAAGCTTCCCAGAAACTCCAGTATAAACTCCTGAAGAAAAAACTGGCGGATCCCGCCAGCGAAAACCTGGAAGCAGGAGGAGGAAGTGGAGTTAAGCCTGCGGAGAAGAAAGAGAAGGAAATCTCTATTCCACCAATGTCAGAACAAGACGAACGAGATCTATTTCAAACACCAGTGGGACCTCACGAACCCCCTGAAGTGCTGGAAGCCAGGAGACAAGCTCTCCAAAGTCAACAGCAACATCTATTCAGAACTGGGGACAATCTCCAAGAAACACAGGCTGACATTAAGTTGCAGCAGGAAGAAATCAAGGAGTACGAGAGAAGGAATAGATCTGGCATTAAACCTACACGGTTACCCGGAATCGCAAGACCGGAAGTACTGCCGCCAAAGGAACGGTTTCAAAACCCGTCCTGGCCAAAGCAAGTTAACGACACTGACACCAGGGGCGAACCTATATACAAAACCGCAGCAGAAAACGCGTAAGATGCGTTCGCCATCCTCAACAATGATATGTACTCCAATGGAGAAAAACTTCAAGGGGTGTATACTTTTCTTAGGAAAGGCATTGCAACAGCAATAGCGAGGGCATGCAAGATCAGGGAAGTTGCACGACGACTCGGCCCTATGCAAAACAGCTTGCGCCGCTGGAGAACCTGGACCTGAAGAACATGGAGATTCAAGCAATTCAAAAGAGAAGAAAGGAGATTCGAGAAAGGACAAGAAAAATCCCGATAATAAGGATGCAGCGTCCAGAACCGGATCCCATTTGCCGAAAGATGGAATTAATCGCCGAGATCGGGAAGAAGTAAACCGGAAGGACGGAAAAGCAATGCCGCCTCCGAGACACCCTGCTGAAAAAGCCGGAAGACACAAGAGTAGAACTCCACCTTATTCCAAAGGGAACGATAACGGAGGAAATAAAGACAATCCCGGAAAAGCGCGTTCACGCAACAATGAAAAAAAGGGGAAGATCGCATTGTATTCTTTCAGCCGGTAGATACTCCGTACACGCCAATAGAGCGGAAAGAGATTATCTATACTTCGGACCAAAGTGTTTTACTGACAGGATCCAAAGAATAACTCTACATTCTGGCTTCGCCAAAGTTGGTCCAACATATCAAAAATATACCGGTAGTACAAACCCGGATATCTGGCTCTCAGAATATTACACAACCGCCCAGATTAACAATGGGACAGACCTAGAGGCAGTAAAATTCCTCCCCCTTATGTTACTGGATGGAGCCATAGATTGGATTAACGGGCTTCCGTCAAGAACCGTCGATATCTGGGATGATATGGCTAGAGTTTTTACTCAGCGTTTTCAGGGAACTTACAAACGCCCCAACAACATCAACCAGCTAAACCGCTGCACCCAGTCTGCAGATGATCCATACGTGGATTTTATCTCAAGGTGGACTGCAATGAAGAACAACTGTTCTGGAGTAACTGACGTACAAGCAATGCATGCTTTCGGGAATGGCTTAAAACCCGGACTCGTACCGTTCATGATTGGTTCAAAAAAGCACAAAGATCTCGGATCTATGCTTACAACCGCAAATGACCACGCAGCGGCCGAAGACGACATCAGAGCGAGATGTGGAAATATTGACACTTTGATTCAAGCCAAAAAGACCCCTCGTCCTGAGAAAAAAACAACTCCAGAAGCACAGCAAAAGCCCAAGGAAGTTAGCATAGCCTTTGGAAGAGAAAATGGGAGCAAATGGAAAGGACGAAGCACATAACCGATCGCCTACAGAAAAGAAGAGTGGGAAAGAATTAAATCGGAAAACTTTTTCCACCATTCGCAATTTGGGAAACCCACCCATACTAATGCACAATGCCAGCTCAACACGAATATGAAAGGCAGTGCAGGATCCGGATGCAAAGGGAAGAGTTCCAAGAGGAAATTCTCCAAGCAAAAGCCAGAAGCTGAAAAACAAGACAGTGAATTGGACACTGATGAAAAAATCCAGGAACAACAGCGAAAAGGCGAGCCTAAGTTTCCAAGAGTTGACGGAGAATGCAACCTAACTTTCCTGGAAACTCACTCAGCAAAGGTGGCAAAGAGGACACTTCGAGAAATAAACGCGGTTGTCCCACCAACCCCGAAATTCTTGAAGTACTCAAATACACCATTTACTTGGGATCAGTATGATCATCCCAGAAATATCACAGAACCCGAAACGCAAGCTCTATTGTAAGTCCTATTATTCAAAACACTAGGCTAAAAAGAGTGCTGATGGATCGAGGATACAGTATCAACATAATGTATCTGGATACACTAAAGCATCTGCGAATCTCCGAGACCCAGCTCAATCATAGCAACATACGTTTTCATGGCATCATTCCAGGCAGGCAAGCACGATCCCTGGGAGAAATTTCCCTAGATGTAACCTTTGGAGAGAAAGAACATTTCCGTCGGAAAAAGTCTCCTTCGAGGTTGTGCCGTTCGAAAGCGTGTATCACGCAATACTCGGACGTCCAACTTTCGCCAAATTCATGGCAAGATCATGTTATATCTATAACAAGCTGAAGATGCCAGGACCAAAATAAGGAGTAATCACCATAAAGGGAGACTTCAAATTGGCAAACGAGCTGGAAAAAGAAAATGCCCTTTGCGCAGAAATAGTGATAGCAAAGGAGGAACTGAAAGAGCTGGCAAAAGAAGTATCGCCGATAGAAATGCCGACAGGAAAAGAAAGCCGGAAGCCGGTAGACAGCTTCAATGCTTTCGAGAATACAAGACAGGTTATCCTCAAAGATACGACAAAGTTTGTCGTAGTGGGAACTGGAATGACCGACAAATAGGAAAGCGAGCTCATCAAGTTCCTCCGTGAGAATTGGGATATTTTTGCATGGTGTATAGCGTACATGCCAGGCGTACCCACGGAACTTGCTGAGCATCAACTCAAAGTGATTCCAGGATCTAAACCCGTCAAACAAGGTCTCCGTAGATAAGTAGCCCCAGCATTTCTCAACCCAAAACACATAACACGATAGAAATAAGCCCCGTACGGGGTAATAAAAGCAGTCTATATTTGATCAGCCGGGTTAAGAGGTATTTGATGAAAACCAGAGTAGGCATCAATGAAAGACAAAAGGTCGCACCCGGCAGTGGAATTGATCACCTGATCTATGCGGGGTAGCGGGAACGGGTCTTTGGGGCAGGCCTTGTTCAAGTCGGTGTAGTCCACACACATGCGCCATGCCACCGCAGCCTTGGGGTCCTCCTTCTTCTTCTCGACCATGACCGGATTGGCCAGCCAATCCGAATGCAGCACCTCCATGATGAATTCACTTATCAGCAGCTTGGTGATCTCATCACCGATAGCTTTTCTTCTCTCTGCCGCAAAGCGGCTTATTGCCTGCTTAATCGTCTTGGCGTCACGACGCACATGTAGTGAGTGCTCAACCAACTCCCCCGGGACACCCGGCAAGTCCTCATTGGACCATGCAAAGACATCTCGATTCTCAGGGAGGAAGTGGATGAGCTCGTTTTCCTATTTCTCGCCCAACCCGGCGCCAATGATGGCAACACGGTCCGGAACTCTGGGTCAACCTGCACCTTCTTAGTTTCTTGGGAGGCTGGAAGGTGGCTCCGTACTGAGAACTTGGCATGCCGGGCATACCGACTTGAGCTGTCTGGGCTATGACCACCACCTCATACATCTTCTTCTTCTCTGTAGCAATGACCAAGGACTCTGCCAGCAGAGATCCAGCAGACGCACACTCTAGGGAACGATTGTAAGCACCCGAGATGGCGATGACACCATTAGGACCAGGAAGCATCATATTTAGGTAGACCGCATGGGTTGTGTATATGAACTTGGTGAGTGCAGGCCTGCCGAGTAGAGCATGGTAGGGGCTTTGAAGATCAACCACTTCGAACTGCAGGCACTCGGTGCGGCAGTTCTCCCTAGTGCCGAATAGCACATCAATCCAGATGCAGCCGATTGGAGCGCAAGACACTCCCAGCACAATGCCATGAAAAGTGGTCCTGCTGGGTAGCAGCATGTTCTCGGCAAGGCCAAGCTTCTCCAAGGTATCTCGGTACATGATGTTGATGCTGCTTCCATTGTCAATCAGCACCTTGCTGAACTTCACGTTCTTCTTGGCCCCAGAAAGGTGGGATCCACCACCAGTGCATATGTACCCGGATTGGGCAGCACCCGGGGATGATCACCTTTACCAAGTGATCTCTTGGTCGCACCAGTGCTAGGTAATGCGGCACAGCCATTATCACTGCATTCACCTCCATCGTGCGCCTGCGCTGAGATTGCTTGTCATGCGGCTCAGTGGTGAACACCATGTAGCTCTCATGATGCTCCTGGTACTGGTTCCGGTCTCCACCACCATCATTGCCGTTGTTGTTGTTGCCATTTTTGTTGTTGTTGTTGTTCCGGTTGTTGTTGCGGGTGTAGTAGTTGCGGTTGTTTTTGCGGTTGTTGTAGTTGCGGTTGGCTCCCTGAGCCACTTGATTCACATTCTCCCTTCTCGGGTTCTCGGCCGGCCTGGGAGGAGCTGCCCGAATAGGCTGCACATTGGCTCCCGGGAGCGGAAGAGGAGGAGGAGGGGTATCTGACCAAAGCCTTCACTCTTGATGCGGTCCCATCAGCTGCACTGTCGGGTAGTGTGGTTGGCTGGCCTACTCGGATGCCGAGTTTGGAAACTGCAAGGCCCATCCTTCATGTTCTAAAAGACGAATCTCTGAGCAGTATCTCCGGCTTCCTGGTTGGCATTGCCCTGCTGGGGAGCATTGTACTGCTTCTTGAAGCCCTGGCCCTGATTCTGGTTCTGCCCGTATTGGGCTTCAACAGTTTTTTGCCTTTGGCTGCTCCCGGCAGCCGCAGTATCCTGGTTCACAGCATTCACTTGCTCCGAGCTGTCCGAAGTATCAGGACGATCATCTCGGCGCTTGTTGCGGAAATCTTGGCGGTCATTGCGCCTGTTGGCATCCTGGTTTCTTATTCTCGACTCGAAGGAGTCGAGCAGAGGCTGAGTAGGGTCACCGAGTGCATACATGTCAGCTATCTTGATCGTCTCGGCGAGCGTACTCGGCATCTCCCTCTGCAGCTTTTGCCACAACATGCTGCCATGCCTACAGCCTTGAGCGAACTAGGCGATTGCATGTGACTCGTTCAGCCCCTCGCAAGTGTTCCTCAGGGTGCTCCACCGAGTAAGATACTCCCGGTCAGTCTCCTCTTCTCGTTGCTTGCATGCTGAGAGTTGTTGCGTCCTATTCAACCTCTTGTAGGTGCTGGTGAAGTTGCTGATGAAGGCTTCCGAGAAGTCAAGGCAGCAGTTGATACTGTCCCACGGCAAGTTGAGCCAGATCCGGGTAGGGCCCTCCAGCATCTGTGGGACGTATCTCACATCCTATCTCTGGTTACCGCCAGCAATGTGCACGGCGGTGACATAATCATTTAGCCAGTCATCCGGCTTGGTGCTCCCATCATAGGACTTGGTCCCTCTGTCCAGCTGGAACTTGGGCACAACAGGCTCTCCCATGATAAAATGACCAAAACAGCTTGGGTCGAGTGGCCCCTTCGCCTCTATCTGTTCAGACCGGTGAATCCGGTCCAGCTTGTATCTTGCATCACTGGGCTCCAGCATCCTGCCACCCAGGCGACTAGTCACATCTCTTGGATCGGCATACCCAACTTGCTCCATCGCCGAGTACCCGTCATCATAGCGGTCCTGCTGCACTGGACCGGGTAGAGCAACCGGGTTGGCACAATTGCTTGCGGCTGCACCGTTTGCTGAACCGAGTTGGCAGCCTGGCGCCGAGATGGACCATCTCGGTTTCCTCGTTGTCCCTCGCGGCGAGCTTTGGTGGCTTGATAGCCAGCTCATGTAGCATTGTGTTTCTGGCCGGGCTGCCGCTCTACAGCGGTCTGTTTTCAGGCGACGGCCGGTCGTACACCTGCATCTGTTTGTTTCTCCAGAGGGCACACTCTGGGACCTCTAACTGCCGGGAAGTGGCGATGAGGCTTGATCCACGGATCTAACCCCATGCGAGTGAACAACATGGGACGCACCGGCTCCCGGGTTGGCCTTCCGATAAGCCTCATTCTGCCAGCTTCTAGAACTAGCTCATTAAGCCGCTCCTGCTGCCTAGCGCGAGCGTCGCCAGTGAGATGCGGCAACTCGGTCGCGACTGCCTCTGCAGCCCTAAGTGTCTTGGCAGGGGAGCTATATCTTGGCCTACCAACAGTGTTCAGACTAGTTGACTGACTAGCAGCCCCTACCATCTAACTAGCTCAGCGCCCAAGTTGCGGCGAATAGTGCCTAACCTGCTAGGAAGCCTAGAAACAGGAGTAAAGCCATGCGCTCTACTGTACTCGTTTTGGTCCAGGTTAAGCTCAAACCTAACCTTATGGAGCTCCTCGGCCTCCACGAGTAGCGTGTGGCGCTGCTGCTCGAGCTGCGCCCTCACCACCGTGAGATCCGCGTCTGTGGCGAGTGGCATGCCCGCTGCTCGGTGGCACCAACGCGAGCAGCCGGTACCGCTGTTGACTTGGAAGGATCCACGTAACCCGGTATGTTCCGGGGCATGTCATAGGGCTTGTGGACCTTGCGAGCAGCCGGCTCGTTGACAACCTCAGGCGCAGTGGGTGCGCCTTTCCTGGCATCGATAGTCGGGACCATCATCATCACCTCCACGCTGCTCGCAGAGCAGCCGGCCGGCTTCCCGCGGACAGCGAGTACAGCAGGAGGATCATCAGCGACGAGCACCTCCTCCGGGAACTCGCGGATGATGGCGGTGGCGACGTACACCAGATGCGCGCCGAAGGAGAGGACGGAGCCGCCTGCAGGCATGGGCCTGCCGCCGCAATCACCGGCGTTGTAGGTGACGAAGTCGAAGGAGCCGAACCTGTGGACAAGGCCACAGACCACGCACTCCCCCGATGAAGAAATCGGTCCCGTACGAATATGAACCCCAGCCAGCGCCGCTGCTGGCCCCACGGTGGACGCCAACTATCGTGGAGTGGAGAAGACAGATGCCATGGGATGGCTTAAGGTTGGGGCCGATGGACGTTGTAGGTATTCGGGGAGGGATCGCACGTCGAGTAGACGCGCTCAGGAACACTGCAAACAACACGATCTACCAAGGTTCAAGGCCCTCGTGTGGAGGTAACACCCTACTCCTTCCTATCTCTCTGTATTTGTCTCAACCAAGTAGCCACAGTACAAGTTCTCTCTCAGCCGAGTAGCCAACTGCTTGCTCTCTCTCTCTATGTCTAGTGCTAAGGGTCGCAATAAATGCTCGCCAAGCCAACGCCCCTCGCGCAGGAGGTGGCTGGCCACCTTATATACTGGTGGCCAACGAGTAAACAACGTTTAAAGTACGTGATGTGATAACTCTACTGTGACAACGGCGCACGCCTCCATGTTCCCGCTGACACCGTTGCCGGAAGTCGTCGCGCCGTCCGGCTGACAGGTCTTGTCCATCCTGTTAGCCTCTCAGAGTAGGTCCCCGACACGTCATGTCTCCCCTGTTAGTGACAGGACATGACAGGAGCCTACCCTCACTATACCCACGCCTTGGCGCAGATAATCATATTCCTAGTAAGTTGAACCGCACGCCTGTACGGCTGCGGGAAACGCGGGATCTCCCACAGCGGCTCCATTAACTTTGCGCCCGAGTAGGATTGCTGCCCATCTACTCGGACCACCCGAGCTCTACTCAGTAGACTCTGATCTTCCTTATTATCTTTTCTTGGCCTTCAGTACTTATCACCGAGTAGCGTCTACTGGATACCAGATACCCGGGTAGCCGCCTACCCGGCAAACAATATCTTGATCTCTGTTTTACCACCAGCCTTACCCCTTTTCGGGGGTAGCCCCCCGACATATTATCACATTATGCGGTAGTAATATCCTTTGTGCATATTACAAACCTAAAGAATGTGTACATTTGAGGTTTTGCCACCTAGAATTGATATTGTCAATTATCTTGTTCCTATGTGGCATCTGTGTCGGATATATACCAATTAGGGGTACTAGTCATCAACCCGTGCACCCGCACGGTTCTAGCTAAGTTAAATGATCTATTTTTTTTATTTATGAATCATAAATCTATATCAATGTCGTTAATTAAATGATGTTCTTGTAGGTAAAATAATATTTATTGTTTATATAATATATTTTAATATAATTCATTTTTATATATTATTAATTTTTATACGACATTTATGTTATTTTTCTGGTAGATGTCGTCTTTGCGACCGTGGATATGGAATTTTTGCAAATCATGTATCATCGTCGCTAAACAAAAGTATTGTATTCGATAGACGATGTGTGAGTGTACATATTCTTCGACATTATTCGCGCTTAAATAAATTTCATACATATTTTTGAAATTGCATGTCAATTATCTCTACTATATAGTACGGGCTAGCGACCGTACGTACGTCGTCTTTTCTGCCCCTTAGATTTTCGAAAATCAACCCGCAGTCCCTCAATGACCTTTTTACGACTTATACAATTTAGTCCTTAAACTATTTTGAAATTACAACGCAGTACCCAATCTCCATGGCTCCGCTGGCCGAACGAGAGAAAAAAGGCGTGCTCGCTCGCCACCCTCCCGTCCCTTCCTCCGTTGGCGTTGAGGTCGGCGTCGCAACCCTCATGTCCCTCCGCCATCCATACCTCGCCACCGGCCACCGCGTGCCGCTGCCCAGCCCATCACCACAACTCTTCTCCCGTATCCTCCCATCCCCGATCTAGACCACCAGATGCTCCTCCCCTTTCTCGATCTTCCACGATGAGCCCGTGACGGAGGCCAATCCGCCGTTGGATCCGGGCTGTGAGGCGGCGGTTCTCCGTGACCGCGTCGCGCAGGTCGCCGCAGAGCTCGTGGCCGCGGAGGAGACGTGGTTGGACCTGGCGCACCGCCTGGAGGCCGCGCTCAAGGTGCGAGTTCCTCGCTTTGATTCTCCCTATTACGGCGCTTTCTGTCGCGCGTGGCTTTATTTGACGTGCTCGTCTCTGGCGCTGCAAGTGAGGAGGGAGTCAGTGCGGCAGGGCACGGTGCTGGATGAGATGAGGCGTAGGCTCAAGCTCTAGCGAGCGCGCGCGGAGGAGCACGTCGTCCGGAAGCGGAGATCAATCGAGTGGGTGTCGAACATCGCAAGGAAATGCAGGCGCGGATCGAGCAGGTGCTGCCGCTCTCCAGGGACGTAACCGCGGCGCATTGTCAAGTGCAGGTACCTGTTTCTCTCCATGCAAAATGTCGTGAGATTGCCTCCCTTTTTCCCCGAAAAGGGGAGCGCAGCCCCGGCACAATCCTTTCGTCCAATAGCATCGATCTCCTGATTGCAGGAAAACCAGAGGATTCAGTTCCCATGTGTCTGTTGTCAGCAAAAATGATTAGTAGGATGAGCGTAATTAGATGAAAATAATCCATCTTAGTATCAATTTTCTGTAACCATTTATGATGACATGACACTTCCAGGAACTCTTTCAGAAGAGAACGAGAACGGAAACGGGACACACTTGGTCGGTTTTATCAAGTCTCCACAACTTCGTCAGTTGACCTTGTTTGGTTGGCAAATTGCAGAGCAGAAACAAAAGCAACAGAGTTACAGCCACAAGGAGCTTTAGAGGTCGGCAACTGTTCTCGGGGTATGCAACACATGTAAGTATATCTTCCCAATGCTCCTCGTACCGCAAATATTTAGGCAATGCATTCCATGTAGCACACGTATCCCAATCTAAGCTAGGTTCATTGTCATTCTCAAAGGATAAAGTACAATTGATAAAGTACAATTTATTGCGGCTGACATTATGAACGGTGATATGGTGTCGGATACACCCGATAGGAAAGATCAAGATAAGAGAATTCAGATTTTGCATGTATTACTTTGGAATACAATATACAACACCGACCCTTTTAAGTTTAGTGGTTGTCCGAATATGAGGCATAAATTATGATAGTAGTATAAATTATTATAGTAGTGCAAGTTCTTCGGCCTGCATTCACCTATTAGATCCTATACTTGGTGCAGTCAAAAGAGTTAGTATCTCTACTTGCTCACTTCCACTACTTGCTTAGTTTGTAAATTTCTTGTAGGCAGTCTTGCTTATAGCCTCATATCTTGATGTCCCCTCCGATATCCTTTGAGCTTTGGGGGATCACGATTGTATGTCCATGACCGTTTGCCTTCAGCTGGAACACCATCTCCCGTTGTACGAGTCAACTAGCCGGCCCCGCTGCATGGCTCCTCCCCTGTGTTCGTGTCCCAAGACCAGCTCTCAGCCTCACCTATCGTTTCCTCTCCACGAAGCCCAAGTTCGCCGGAAACCAGGCGAATATTTTTGTTCTTTTACAAGAATACCAGAACAGAGTAATTGTTTGCATTGTATTCCATTACTATGACTTGATCTAGCTAGCTGTAGATTAGTTTGTGGAACGGAGTACTCTTTGAATTACAAGCATCTCATTTTCAGGCCATAGATTAGTATCGTAGTGCTGATTAATTTTAGACAACTCTGTGAATTACGAGCAGTACAATTTCAGGCATTTTACGATACTTTGTAATTCTCTGTGGATTTTTCAGAGTTAATTTGCGTTTCCATTTATCTACAGGTTTACTTGTCCTGCAGCCAACCAAATTATGTTCATATGAAATGAACAATTTACTTGTCCCTCTCGGTCGTATTCCACGATCTTGTAAGGTGTGGCCCAACTCATCAGTGTGTTCCATATTTCTCAGTGTAGGTGAATTTCGGACGCTCGACGTGTGAGATAAATCATGAATTGTTTGATGATGGAATTGGTGTCTGGACGCGTCACTTTTTTTTTATTATATATGTTTTTTTGTATGTTGTTTTTATCTTTGAATTATTTGACCCATCGTCTTTTACTAGATCGTCTACTCTACTACATAAGGATCCTTCTCGAGGTGGCAATCTAAAACTGCCATGAGTTCCAGGTCGTGGGGAAGGTCGTTGTGAAGATCCTATACGGGAGAACAGGGCCACAAAGCAGGTTGAAACCCCGCTCAAGATAGCCCATGTCCTCCAGCTGCAGGTATTAATCGTGCCATGCTCAAGGGGCTTGATCTTGATGACAGTGAATCGAGGTGGAAATGGAAACTAGGATACCAAACAGTGATAGAATATGGCTTTTCTGCAAAGCTCTTTTCCCTGCTATATTTTCTTGTTTTGATCCCTATTGTACGAGTTAAAAGGTAGAAAAATGTCTTGTCTACCTCTAGGTGATGGAGTATTTAAACCTCTGTTTTTCTTGTCACTTTTTCTCTTTTATGTACTTCTCCTTGACCATTTACGATACTATGATTAATTTTCAATATTACAACTACTTCCCAACTGCTCGTATGAACTAACTTCGCATACAATCATAGAAGAGATGTCAAAATATATACATTCGTCTGAACTCAAGAAGTGGATTATCTTCAACGTGGTTGCACGCTACGCATCAAATTGGAGTGTTTGTGTATTCTAACAGTACCCAATTCAGTTTCTGTTTGAACTAATAACATGGAAAACACTGGCAAAGCATAGACTTAGTAGCTGGTGAGGTTAATGGTCAAATTGTCCTGTTGTTTAACATAAATAAATAGTTCTACTAACTTTAATATTCCTATTTCAGGTGCAAAATCTCCTCTGGCTACATTTTTGTTAGCATCTACACCAAGTATTTACAATATTGAAGCCTATGAAGCTAGAGCATATGTAGTTGGTGGAGGTCTTTGATCTTGAGGTGATTTCGGTAGCGTGTCGACTCAAAATAATCCTTCTTCTTACTCCTTTGGTGAATTATGTGCTATCCTTTGCAAGTGGGTTCTGTGAGGATGTAATTTGTGAACGGTAATCTTGCAGATTCGTGTAAGTTCACCAGTTAATTCCAATATTATCTAAAAGTCAAACAAAATATTGCTCTTGTACTTGATTGACTTATTTTGATATCATGTGGAACGGCCCTCCACATATGCCCTTTTGCTCCCTATAATTGTTTACTCATCGTGAATTGTTTCAATTTTTCAAATGGCACATTATGAGTGACTTCTATCTTGTTTATGTTTAGAGATTAATCGTTTCTATCTTTCTACTAGCAAAATGCCTGTGCGTTGCAACGACGGCATAAATATTCTACTTACTCCAAATTAATCGTGACAAATATGAATTTTTGGAATTCTTGTGCATATAGCATCATTGCCAAGCTATGAGAAAATGCATAATACTACTTTGTAACGTGTCTTAGCAAGGGCATGCTCAATTTTGTAGCTGCATCATAAAAAAGACTATCTTATGCCTCGTGCATCCCCCGGGTATTCCCTCCGTCCATCCTTCTTCCATGTATGATCCATGTCATTTGTTTTACTTGGGGATGGTGCATCATTATAATATACTTAATTTGTACCCCTCGTTGCTATTTCTCCAACCACTAGTAGGAAATGGCTTATAGCCACCAGCATACTGCTGGCCAACAAGAATTTCGGTTGCCCAGCGCTAACAGCACTGGCGAACCACCCCTCTTGTTCGCCAGCGCTATGGCCGGGCCCCACCTGCGCGCGCTACAGCCGCTGCCTTATATTACCGCTGGCGAACAGGGCAAAGGGTTCGCCAGCGCTACGCTCACCACCGCTGGCGAACAGGTGCTGCTATTCGCCAGCGCTAATATGTGGGCCCAGAACGCATTTTAGCGCTGGCGAACAGCAACACCTGTTCGCCAGCGGTATTCTGGCAGATCTGCCATAAGTGGTACCCCCACCACCCACTTTCCCCTCCACTCTCCCTTCTTCACCTTGTCCCCTCTTCTCTCTCTAGCGGGAAATTATGCCAATTTCTCCACCCTCCTACTCTATTTTGAACCAACTAAATTTATTTTAGTTGGTATATATATGTTTATCTCCCTCCTAACACCATTTCTACCCAAAATTTTCCCTCCCTAGCCATCTAGATCTAGAATTACCCCCTTTCTCTCCAAATCTCCAAAATTCTCCGGATATCATCGTGTAGCCATCTATTAATTTGAGGTGGGATGAATGATAATATATAATTAAATGAGTTTGTATATAAATTTTGTCCGGATACACGCGATATGCAATATGTGTGAAATTTCACCGGATTCAACAATGGTCGTGTGATGGAGACGATAAATGCATGTGTGCGCAATTTGTTGTGGAATGAAATTGAGTAGCCAACTATCGCCGGAATGTTGATTCATTTCCGTCTCGGCATAGTTTTGCACTCCCTAATAACCTCCTATTTGTAGGAAGGTCATGCCGAATTTTTTCGTGAATACGACATGAAGTGAAATTTTTGATATGAAAATGAGTTGCCACTTTGCCGGAATGTTGATTCATTTCCGTCTCGGCAAAGTTTGGCACTCCTCTAACCTCCAATTTGTAGGAAGGTCATGCCGATTTTTTTCGTGAATATCGAAATATATATATATATATATATATATATATATATATATATATTATATTTGGTTCTAATATTAATTATATCGGCGCGCTCTCGTGCAGGCGACATATAATGGTGGTCGTTAAGAGTGAACGTGTCGTGAATAGTTACTTGAGACACGCGACAGAAGACATGTTACAAAATGGCCGCAAGGAGATACGATGTCCATGTCGAAAGTGCAAACTAGGGGGCTTGCTCAATCCCTTTACCGGAGACTTGCTCAGTCACCTCCTAAGGTATGGTTTCATGGATGGGTATAACAGTCAGTGGGTAAGTGATGATGAAGATGATGAAGTCCATGGGGCGGCGGCGGTAGGAAATGATGTGCAACAGGACAATAGCAACGATCGACTAGAACTACAGCAGGACCAACTACATCAGGACCAAGATCAGCCTCATGACCCCGCACATGATCATGGAGAAGATGTTGAACAAGACGTGGAAGAAGATCACGAGGACACAGGGACACCCCTAACAAGTTGTGCGTGACCCTCATCTGAAAGAACTGCTTTTGAGAAAGACGACTAACTCGATATCTGCTGCTAGAGAGCAATCGAAGCTGGCGCAACTAGAGATAGACTCGAAGACACCGTTGTATGCAGGCTGCGGTCCGGGAGAGTCCCGCCTGAGAGTGGCCTTCGATGTTCTGCAGATGAAGGCGAGATACAAATGGAGCGACATAAGCGTCGATGCAAGCCTGCAATACTGGCACGATGTCTTCCAGAGGGCAACACCTGTCCTAAAAGTTGCGACGAGGCCAAGAAAGTCGTGTGCCCCTTTGATTTACCTCACGAAAAATACCATGTGTGCATCAACGATTGCTACATTTATCGGAAAGAGGACGCGAACAAAACCATTTGTCCAGTTTGCAGCGCCGCTCGATACAAGAAAGGGAAGAAGAAAGCTCCTCGGAAAGTTGTGTGGTACTTTCCGCTCATTCCCCGTCTGCAACGGTATTTCGCGGACCGCAAGGAAGCAGAGCTCATGCACTGGCACGCGAAAAGGAGGAATAAAGTTTTGGAAGATCCAAATCGGAGTGAAAAAGTAATTCTGACACATCCTTCAGATGCAAGTCAATGGAAAGCAATTGACTGTGAATATCCAACGTTCGGGGCGGAGGCAAGGAACATCAGGTTGGGTGTGAGCACCGACGGACTCAATCCGTTTGGCAACCAGAGCAGCACCCATAGCACCTGGCCCGTGTTTGTATGGATGTACAACATCCCTCCCTGGTTGTGCAGGAAGAGGAAGTATATTCACATGAGTATGCTAATTCAAGGGCCGAAACAATCAGGCAACGACATCAAACTATACCTGAAGCTGCTTAAAGATGAGCTGGACACGCTATGGGCCGAGGAAGGGGTGAACACATGGGACGCCTTCGGTGAACAATATTTCCAATGAGAGCTGTCTTACTCTGTACGGTTCACGATCTACTAGGCTACGGATATGTGGCGGGCCAGGTGTGCCACGGACATAACGGTTGCGTGAGGTGCATGGATGACCCCACGTTTATGCAACTTCCGAAAGATCCTGGGTCTTCGAAAACATGTTTTCGTTGGCCATCGAAGGTGGCTACCCAACAAAGACCCGTGGAGAAGGCGAGGAGACCTTTTTAACGGTGAGGATGAGCTCCGTGGACCTCCACGTAAGAGGTGCGGTGAAGAAATCTACAATTTGCTGAATGATTGGAAGGAATGCCAGCGGGAAAGAAGCAAAAGGCGCCAAAACCGCTTCTGGATGTATGGAAGACGAGGTCGGTGTTTTGGGACTTGCATACTGGCCCATTCTCGATACGCCTCACTGCCTTGATCTAATGCATATCACGAAGAATGTGTTTGAAAGTTTGTTTGGCACGCTGCTCAACATGCCGGAGAGGACCAAAGACGGGGTGAAAGCAAGAAACGACCTGAAATATTTTGGTATTAGGGTAGATCTTCAGGGGGGACGCCCGGATGATGACGATGGCGATCAATCGTGTGATGCGGAGACGGATGGTCGCAAGGCCAAAAAGGGTTAAGAGGAATGACTATTACTGCCCCCCTCCTGCTTCACTCTTAGTCCGGACGAGATCACAAAATTGATGATGTGCCTTCTCGGAGTCAAAGTCCCTAGCGGTTACTCAGGGCTAATAAGCAGATTCCTCGACGCGCAGAAACAAAAGTTTAGCGGGATGAAGTCTCATGACTGTTACGTGATGATGACGCAGATACTTCCGGTTGCGATCCGCGGAATAATGGACAAACACGTCCGGGAAACCCTGTTTGGCCTCTGTAACTTCTTCGACGTTATATCTCGAAAGTCGATCACGGGGAAGCAGATCTCAAGGCTGCAGGAAGAGATTGTCGTGATACTATGCGAGCTTGAGATGTACTTTCCACCATCATTCTTTGACATATGTGTTCATCTGTTGGTCCATATCGTGGACGATATCATCCATCTCGGGCCGTTGTTCCTGCACAACATGATGCCGTTTGAAAGGATGAATGGGGTCATCAAAGGATATGTTCGCAACAGAGCTCGTCCGGACGGAAGCATCGTTCAGGGCTTTCTCACCGAAGAGTGCATCTCTTTCTGCACGAATCATATGGACGTGGAGGACCCAGTTGGTCTGCCCAGAAACAAGCACATTGGCAAGCTCGATGGAGTAGGTCACAAAAATGGACGTAGAGAAGTGCATGTGGATCGGGCTTGTCGACGCACCGACTTTAACAGGGCAAACTTAGTAGCTCTCCAACACATTGACATGGTCGATACTTGGGTGGAAAAACACAAGAGCTTGATTATGAAAAAGTACAGTGAACAAGGCAAGCGGAGACCGAAGGAGAAATAATCAGAGAGCATAACTCCACTTTCTTGCGTTGGTTTAAAGATGTGATCGTCGCTAATCCACCGCCAAGGGATTGTGCGAAAAATAAACTATTGTACGCCTTGGCACATGGCCCATCTCCCAACCTAGCGACGTTTCAAGCATATGATATCAACGGGTTCACCTTCTACACAGAGGAGAAAGACAAAACTTCCGATTATCAAAACTCAGGGGTAACGATGGAATCCTACACCGGTGACAAAAAGTTAAGATACTACGGAAGGATCGAGGAGATATGGGAGCTTAACTACTCTGGAGAGAAGGTGCCTATGTTCCGCGTCAGATGGGCTAGGATGTCGACCGTCAGAAAAGAAGACCAATACTTTACAACCATGGTTATTCCCGAAGCCGGAACCTCATCAAGCGCGAATGTCACAGCGCAAAATGAGCCATGGGTATTGGCTAAGCATGTGTCCAATGCTTCTTCATAACAGACCCCGCAAGGCCTAGCCGTGTTGTCGTGAGGAGAGGGAAAACAAATATCATCGGAATGGATGGAGTCGTTGACGAGGACGAGTTCGACACGTTCGGCGACCCAAATATTTACGATGATCAAGAAGATGATGATGATAGTCATGCAACATACACAACAAGAAGAAGCAGAACTACGCTACCTAGGCATGGTCTTCCATTCAGAAGAAGAAGTCATAATGTGGGGTTAAATTATGCAACTGCGACCAAAAAAAGCAAAAAGATCAAACACTGAGAAACTATGTATATATCTGTCTGCCAATTGTATGCGACGAAACTATGTATATGCAAATAAAGAAAACAAAATAAAACATTTATTTGTAATGTGTTTGAAATTAATTTGTAATGTGTTTGAATGATTATAAATTAAATGTCTTTGAATAATTTAAACAAATAATTGAAGAAAACAAAATAAAATATTATTATTTATAATGTGTTTGAAATTAATTTGTAATGTGTTTGAATGATTATAAATTAAATGTCTTTGAATAATGTAAACAAATAATTAAAGAAAACAAATGAAACATTATTATTTGTAATGTGTTTGAAATTAATTTGTAATGTGTTTGAATGATTATAAATTAAATGTCTTTGAATAATTTAAACAAATAAAGAAAACAATTCAAAGAAATAAATAAAAATAAATCAATTCAAAGAAAGAAATAAAAATAAAACAGTAATGTTTCTCAAGAAAAATTAATAAAGTAAATCATTCCAAAGAAAAATAAATAAAAAAGCAGCGCTGGCGAACGTGGCTGCTGGTTCGCCAGCGCTACGCTACCGCTGAACAAAGGTTTGTTCGCCAGCGGTAGCGTAGCGCTGGCGAACCAGTAGCCGCGTTCGCCAGCGGTAAGATCCCCCAGAGAGGTACACAGGGTCGCGCGGGGACTTAACCGTTTTGATCGATCAATCGTCGTCGACACAGTGCGCCCGTATCCCCTGTCTCCGGCGATTCCTCTCTGTCCGGCGACTCTCCGGCGATCAACGGTCCGCGCTGCCTCCCCTCCACACTGCCTCCACACCGTCCCTCTCCTCCACACCGTCCCTATCCTCCACACCGGCCCTCTCCTCCCCTGCCCACCTCCCTGCGGCTCCATCGACGGCGGCGGCCACTCTCCGGCGATCAACGGCCCACGCTGCTCCTCCTCCTCCCCGCGTCTCCCTCCTCCTCCCCTGCGGCTGCCGCCGTGCCTCTACAGCGGCACCGCCGGCGTGCTGCCCGCTGCTGCGCCCTCTTCTGCCACGCCCAGAACCTGTTCGACAGAAGTTCTACGGGTAGTTCTTCTGCCACGCCCTCTTCTGCCATGTCTTTAATTTTTGTTTTGTTCATAACTTCGTGATTTTGTTGACAGCAAACAGACTATTGTCCTTTTTCTTTTCTTTTCACGATGTTGAGTTGCATCTTTGTGTTAGAAGAAAAACAAAACCAGTAGTCATGTACCACTGGAATGGTTTTAAATTCTAAGGCATGCTATATTGTTGTTCTAACTTAGTGGAAGTAATATAGTGGAAGTAATGAAAACATGTGTTGCAAATCCATGGCTAAATCCTGCGGGTATATCCAGTTGGTAGCTGCTGTTATTATAGTGAAAGTGATGAAAACATGTGCTGCAGTTCTTAAAATTGAGTTGGTGTAAGTAGGTGTGTTGTCTTGAGCAAGTACTTGGTCATGTTGGTACAAGTTGTACTCGTGTTCCTGACTCGCTGCGATTGAATGAATGAGTTAAGTGGTGGTTTATATTTTGACCAGTTGTAGCATGTGTGCGTAGTCTGCAATTTAGTTTGTAAGAGGGGGAGGGACAAGTCTTGGTGCCTGCTAACTGGATTTTGATGAGCTGGTAATAATAGTTTATTTGTAATGTGGGCATAAATTTCTCTGCAATTGCTGGGTGTAGTAGTAGTCCTTTCTGTGCAATTAAATGTGCATGCTAGTTGGGCGACAGAGCACCGTTTTCATGAGCTAATGCTGGGCGACGAGATGATTAAGTGTAGTCATCTGCCAAGATCAGATTGGATAGGATGAAGCCCCGTTCTTGCTTTTTTTTTATGTATGCATACTACTGGATCATAACTACTACTTTTCAATTATTATGTGTCCACATACTGTGTTGATGCAAGGAGCTGGGATATATGTTGGAGGTCGTGTTAGCTTTCGTGGTTTTGAACAGAAAAACGATGGCAAAAATATCACCATGCATGCTTCTCTACCTTCTGCAATCCACTCATGCTGATATTCATTATTTTTGTGAGCTGCCATAAGTGGTACCACCCAATGCCACTTATCTTTATTTTTTTGAAGTGATTACACATTATCTAGAATTTATGATGCATTTTAATTTCTGTTTTTGGTGGTGGTGATGGTTGGTGGTGATGGATGGTGTGTATGGATGGTGGTGATGGATGGTTGTGATGGATGGCGTGGTGATATGGGTGGTGGTGATGGATGGTGGTGATGGATGGTTGTGATGGATGGCGTGGTGTATGGATGGTGGTGATGGTGTGGTCGTATTGATATGTGCCCACCTTCGTGTGGATGACGATGATAATATGAGGGGTGGGATTATATGAGGGGTGGGTTTTTATGTGCAGGTACCCATGTGAGTCCCTATTTGCCGGAATGTTGATTAATTTCCGTTCTGGCAAATTTGGGTACTCCATTTGTGATATTTTTAGCAAAGGTCATGCCGAAATTTTCCGTGAATTTTGGCATGATCTTTGCTAAAAATATCACAACTTAGAGTGTCCGAGAAATTTGGACTCATATGGGGTACATCGTCTAAATTGTAGGATTTGTTGAACTTATTTTGGGTTTTCTCTCCTTCATTAGATATGGCTCACAACGACGAGGCGGGTGGCTCTAGTCTGGACACGGGGACGACGATGCGTGGCTTTCTATGCTAAGCGCCGGAGGCGGACCCGTAGATCTGCACCCGGATCTAGAGATGCCTGGCGACGATGCAGACGACGAGATGGACGAAACCGTTCGCCAGGAACTAGAGCCGCGCAACGATACATAGGACGCATAAGGTGATCAAACCGGTAGTGGCCGGGGATACCGCCTCCGGTAGCGAGGCGTCGGCTAAGCGCAAAGATAGGCGGCACAACATGCTCGCCACCATGCGGGAAGAGTTCACGGAAGTGGACCCCAAGAGCGGTGCTCCCTCGAGACGGAGAGTTATGCCAAGGGCTATGGAAACCAGATAGGCTGCATAGCTCGAGACTTCGGCAACGTTAATATGGAGCACTCAGAGCTAAAGAAAACAAGGCTAATGCCGCCCTGCTGATTGAGAAGCTGCACACAAGGTACAAATTCCGGGATCCTTACGACAACCAGGACCTGAAAAGAATCTGGTCAACTCGTTAGCACTGGGAAAGTTCGCCAAGGCGTTTACGACTTGGAGATCCAGTTTGCGGGAGATGCTTGCGAAGGGTAAGGATTTTGATGAGATCCATAAGATGTGGCCCTCCATTTCCGAGGAAGACTTGGCCCAATTCAAGATCGACGAACTCAAACCGGAAAGGGGTGGCGCTGAGTAAATGGGGGAAAGAACAACGAAAAAAGATATTGGCCCTCACAATCTCGGAAGCCGGGGTTACCTTGGGAAGCAGAAAGTATGGGAAAAGGAGGATTCGAAGAGAGAAGGGTCAAACCCTTTTGACAAGATCACCGACCGCAGGTGAGAAATTTTGTCAGGGCCCATTATAGGGAAGATCCCAAAAAGCCGGCGATCTTGTGTTGAACGAGAAGGTCAAGCTGCTCGAGAATAAGTATCTCGAGGAAGAAGAAAAAGAACGCCTATCTCAATCTGACGGGGGGTCCTCGGCGACGACGAACAAGGACCCGTATGACACCCCTTTCATTAGGGCGCTTAACGCGATGAAGGGAGTGCCCCTTGACAAGAAGCCGCATCGTGGCCATGTGCATGGCCTCGGAAAGGGTCATCGGCATGCGCGCTACTATCCCGACACCAAGGAGAAGCGTAAGGAGCGGAACAAGGGCCCGGAGAAGACTGTCGACGAGCTTGTGAACGAGAGGCTCAATGAGCTCCTCCCTACCATTTGTTCGTCCGTCGCTCAGTCCTTAGCGCCGTGGATGCTAGGTGGAGGACAAGGGCCGCTCCCGTAGATAAACATAGCCCAAATGGTGCAGCCAGCGCTGCCGAACGTGGCCCCCGTCGTGGCGCCGCAGAACGTGGCCCCATCGTGGCGCCGCAGAACGTGGCCCCGTCGTGGCGCGCGCAGAACGTGGCCCCCGTCGTGGCGCCGCAGAACGCGGCCCCCGTCGTGGCGTCTGCTGCGCGGAACGAGCCGGCCCCAACCCTCAGCCGGAAGGTCGCAAAGATCCGTCGCCGCCCCGCCACATCTCTTCAACGCCGCCGCCGACACTTAGCGGTCCATCCCCTTGTCCGAGCTCAATGCCCTCACGGTAATTCAACGTGCACTGCTTAATTATTATATTATGACTTGATTCGTGACGGCATCAGTCTCTAACAACGATCGCGCGACGTTTCGCAGGCCGACGAGACGGGATGCACATTGCTCCTTAATGTGAAACGGCGAGTTAAA
Organism: Alopecurus myosuroides; assembly: GCA_028641055.1. Taxonomy (NCBI): domain Eukaryota; kingdom Viridiplantae; phylum Streptophyta; class Magnoliopsida; order Poales; family Poaceae; genus Alopecurus; species Alopecurus myosuroides. The sequence goes on from JAPCYS010002801.1 coordinate 52,847, forward strand.
GGACGTCGCCAAAGGAAAAATCATCACACCTCTGAACGCGTATCCCACGGGTTCGTATGCCCGAGGACGTGTTCAGAGTGACATTAAGTCGGGTGCTCCCTGGTTGCGGTGCTCTCGATCCTCCGAACCAACCACCGCAGCCGACAGCGAGTTGAACCTGGAGCAATGCTTGGTTTGGCCATTGACCTGGCCGAAATCACTAATTCGTTTGGAAAGTACTCCTGCCAACACTCCAACACCGGTCCAGGGGTCGGGGCACCCGAGCCAACACAAGGATTTCTCACCTGCAAAGTCCGCGCAACACGACGGCGACGATGCTGAAGATGAGAACCCCAATGACTACCTCTCGACGATCCTTACGAGGGGGCGCCCGGCTGGATGATCTTGATCAACTTCTCTTGCCAGCGGAGGAAGCGGATAAATATCGATGCACAAAGCGTCTTTTCTCTTCTCAAGAACCGGCAGTCCCCGAGCAAGAAGTCATCAGCCAGGATGCCCTCAAAGAGGCGGTAGCGGATGTATTTCATAAGACTCAGCCTAAGAAGACGACACGGAAAAGAATTAAGAAGAGTTCTGCCGTTGCATCGATGAGCCAACCGGTGGAGGGGACCAAGTCTAAGCCGCAGACAGGACGTGTATTGAACAGGATACCCATAACCGACTGGCATCAGATCCATCAGTTGGGCAAACCGATGCTTCCGCCGAGGTTGGTCTCCTTGCTGTCAGGTGATATGCGTAGCGTCCATGACGGTGTACTATATATGGAGGAGATTCTTCTGAAAGAGAAAAATCCAACGCTGCCGGTTTTGGTCGCAAAGGTGCCATCTACGGCGGGATTTGTCACTGAAGGCAACGCAAACAAGATCATCATTAGATTTGACGACATTTTCCGGATGTTCCACATGAAATCACTCCACTCGTCAATCGTCCGTCTGTTTACGCTCAGCTTGGCGCATCAGCTATCCGTAGAGAATGTCAAAAACATCGGGCTAGCAGACCCCTACTACATGCACGACATGTACTTGAACAACCCTAGGGGTAGGGCAAAAGCGACAAAGTACCTCGAACAAGTGTTGCTCACTAACCATATGAACAAGAGGATCACCCTCGTGCCCTACTTTCCTGAGTAAGTTATATTTCCCATCTTTACATAAGTTTGCGCATATACAATTTTTGAGGATTATATATATGGACTCTCCTGTTTTGCGAAGAAACAAATACGGCACCCTCATCATGCTCTACCCGAGAGACGCGCACGCAGGATATCTCGACTCCGGGAGTACGATGAAGGAGAAGAATTACTCCCTCATCAAGTCTGTTCTCAATGATGCTATGGATGGCTACATCAGGGGGGAAGGATTCTGCGACAGGAAGAAACAAATTCAACGCAAATATGTGTTCAGACACAGAACAGAGTTTCCCTGCCCTAAGCAGGCGCCAGGCGGCCATATGGAGGCATGGTACCTCATCCAACACATGACGGAGATCGTGAAGGACCAATAGTCTACAATACATGTCTGCTGTGGACAAATGGTCTCGCAGCATCGTCGAATGGTCTGATGCTGAATACAGACAAAACTTTGGTCGCATCCAGTGCAAGCTCTGCACAATCATCTATAAGGATGTAGTAACTGCAGGATCTAACTTCCACTGGAACCCCCCACCATCTAACAATGAGTTGCGACAATGTGTGCTAGAGCATACCGACGAGAGACCATTCAACTCGTTAGAAGGTGCTCTTCCGTTCCCGCCGGAGAAGAAACAGAAGATCACAACATCGAGGAAGAAATGATCGACGGTATGTATTCGATTCGTTACGAATTGCTCCTAATAAGAACTTGTGATTTCCTTTGCCGGTCTAATGCTTTTATCTTGGTCTACAGAGAGATGAAGAAGTGGACGGCGCGCTGGCCCTAGCGAAAGATCGCAAGCGGAGGCGGAAGCTAAAGCGGAGGCGGAAGCTAAAGCGGAGGCGGACCGTATATCTAGTCTTCTTTGCGATTGATCTCTATATCGCGCGTACGTTGCATAGATGTAGTCATACCTTTGTAATCGTTGAACTAATTAGATGGCTATATTTTGGGTTCGAAATCTTCCGACATAAACGTGTTATTGAGATCAATGTGTTGTATTCGTACTTATGAGAATTGGATATGGATGCATATGTATCGATGTGTTAATTTCGTTATCGATGTGTTAAATTCGTTATGGATGGATGCATATGTATCTATCAGTGATTTATATGTGTGAAGTTTATAAATTATAGAATTTGAATGTATTTGGACCTGGGAATATACAGAATCAGAATATACAAACTGTTACACAAAAAAAAAGAAAAAATACAAACCTGGGAAACTTACCACTGGCGAACAAAGTCCCTACCGCTGGCCAACACCACCACTGGCGAACTGGTTTGCCTAGCGCTGGCGAACCTGTACCGCTGGCGAACATAGCGCTGGCGAACAAGGCTTTGTTCGCCAGCGGAAACATGCACTACCGCTGGCGAAGTGATGTTCGCCAGCGGTAACCTGCTACCACTGGTGTAGTAGCGCTGGCGAACACATGTTCGCCAGCGGTAGCTGAATATTGTTCGTCACTGGTAGCCTATTTCCTACTAGTGAACCCCTCACCTGCTTGGAGATCGAACGTGACCTAGAGCTTGATGTCGGTGTCCGTTGGAGCTCAGGGCATAGAGGGGCATCCTCCCTCTCCGGCATTCTCGATAGAATCTACGAGAACACTACTAATATAGATCTTTCACCATGTGAGAGACTCACAGAAATCCATCATAGCATTTGTGAGATATAGAAAGATAGAAATGATTAATCTCTAAACATAAACAAGACAGAAGTCACTCATAATGTGCCATTTGAAAAATTGAAACAATTCACGATGAGTAAACAATTATAGGGAGCAAAAGGGCATATGTGGAGGGCCGTTCCACATGATATCAAAATAAGTTAATCAAGTACAAGAGCAATATTTTGTTTGACTTTTAGATAATATTGGAATTAACTGGTGAACTTACACGAATCTGCAAGATTACCGTTCACAAATTACATCCTCCCAGAACCCACTTGCAAAGGATAGCACATAATTCACCAAAGGAGTAAGAAGAAGGATTATTTTGAGTCGACACGCTACCGAAATCACCTCAAGATCAAAGACCTCCACCAACTACATATGCTCTAGCTTCATAGGCTTCAATATTGTATACTTGGTGTAGATGCTAACAAAATGTAGCCAGAGGAGATTTTGCACCTGAAATAGGAATATTAAAGTTAGTAGAACTATTTATTTATGTTAAACAACAGGACAATTTGACCATTAACCTCACCAGCTACTAAGTCTATGCTTTGCCAATGTTTTCCATGTTATTAGTTCAAACAGAAACTGAATTGGGTACTGTTAGAATACCAAACACTCCAATTTGATGCGTAGCGTGCAACCACGTTGAAGATAATCCACTTCTTGAGTTCAGACGAATGTATATATTTTGACATCTCTTCTATGATTGTATGCGAAGTTAGTTTCATACGAGCAGTTGGGAAGTAGTTGTAATATTGAAAATTAATCATAGTATCGTAAATGGTCAAGGAGAAGTACATAAAAGAGAAAAAGTGACAAAAAACAGAGGTTTAAATACTCCATCACCTAGAGGTAGACAAGACATTTTTCTACCTTTTAACTCGTACAATAGGGATCAAAACAAGAAAATATAGCAGGGAAAAGAGCTTTGCAGAAAAGCCATATTCTATCACTGTTTGGTATCCTAGTTTCCATTTCCACCTCGATTCACTGTCATCAAGATCAAGCCCCTTGAGCATGGCACGATTAATACCTGCAGCTGGAGGACATGGGCTATCTTGAGCGGGTTTCAACCTGCTTTGTGGCCTGTTCTCCCGTATAGGATCTTCACAACGACCTTCCCCACGACCTGGAACTCATGGCAGTTTTAGATTGCCACCTCGAGAAGGATCCTTATGTAGTAGAGTAGACGATCTAGTAAAAGACGATGGGTCAAATAATTCAGAGATAAAAACAGCATACAAAAAAACATATATAATAAAAAATAAAGTGACGCGTCCAGACACCAATTCCATCATCAACCAATTCATGATTTATCTCACACGTCGAGCGTCCGAAATTCACCTACACTGAGAAATATGGAACACACTGATGAGTTGGGCCACACCTTACAAGATCGTGGAATACGACCGAGAGGGGACAAGTAAATTGTTCATTTCATATGAACATAATTTGGTTGGCTGCAGGACAAGTAAACCTGTAGATAAATGGAAACGCAAATTAACTCTGAAAATTCCATAGAGAATTACAAAGTATCGTAAAATGCCTGAAATTGTACTGCTCGTAATTCACAGAGTTGTCTAAAATTAATCAGCACTACGATACTAATCTATGACCTGAAATTTGATATGCTTGTAATTCAAAGAGTACTCCGTTCCACAAACTAATCTACAGCTAGCTAGATCAAGTCATAGTAATGGAATACAATGCAAACAATTACTCTGTTCTGGTATTCTTGTAAAAGAACAAAAATATTCTCCTGGTTTCCGGCGAACTTGGGCTTCGTGGAGAGGAAACGATAGGTGAGGCTGAGAGCTGGTCTTGGGACACGACACAGGGGAGGAGCCATGCAGCGGGGCCGGCTAGTTGAATCGTACAACGGGAGATGGTGTTCCAGCTGAAGGCAAACGGTCACGGACATACAATCGTGATCCCCCAAAGCTCAAAGGATATCGGAGGGGGACATCAAGATATGAGGCTATAAGCAAGACTGCCTACAAGAAATTTACAAACTAAGCAAGTAGTGGAAGTGAGCAAGTAGAGATACTAACTCTTTTGACTGCACCAAGTATAGGATCTAATAGGTGAATGCAGGCCGAAGAACTTGCACTACTATAATAATTTATACTACTATCATAATTTATGCCTCATATTCGGACAACCACTAAACTTAAAAGGGTCGGTGTTGTATATTGTATTCCAAAGTAATACATGCAAAATCTGAATTCTCTTATCTTGATCTTTCCTATCGGGTGTATCCGACACCATATCACCGTTCATAATGTCAGCCGCAATAAATTGTACTTTATCAATTGTACTTTATCCTTTGAGAATGACAATGAACCTAGCTTAGATTGGGATACGTGTGCTACATGGAATGCATTGCCTAAATATTTTGCGGTACGAGGAGCATTGGGAAGACATACTTACATGTGTTGCATACCTCGAGAACAGTTGCCGACCTCTAAAGCTCCTTGTGGTTGTAACTCTGTTGCTTTTGTTTCTGCTCTGCAATTTGCCAACCAAACAAGGTCAACTGACGAAGTTGTGGAGACTTGATAAAACCGACCAAGTGTGTCCCGTTTCCGTTCTCGTTCTCTTCTGAAAGAGTTCCTGGAAGTGTCATGTCATCATAAATGGTTACAGAAAATTGATACTAAGATGGATTATTTTCATCTAATTACGCTCATCCTACTAATCATTTTTGCTGACAACAGACACATGGGAACTGAATCCTCTGGTTTTCCTGCAATCAGGAGATCGATGCTATCGGATGAAAGGATTGTGCCGGGGCTGCGCTCCCCTTTTCGGGGAAAAAGGGAGGCAATCTCACGACATTTTGCATGGAGAGAAACAGGTACCTGCACTTGATAATGCGCCGCGGTTACGTCCCTGGAGAGCGGCAGCACCTGCTCGATCCGCGCCTGCATTTCCTTGCGATGTTCGACACCCTCTCGATTGATCTCCGCTTCCGGACGACATGCTCCTCCGCGCGCGCTCGCTAGAGCTTGAGCCGGCGCCTCATCTCATCCAGCACCGTGCCCTGCCGCACTGACTCCCTCCACACCTGCAGCGCTAGAGACGAGCACGTCAAATCAAGCCACGCGCGACAGAAAGCGCCGTAATAGGGAGAATGAAAGGGAGGAACTCGCACCTTGAGCGCGGCCTCCAGGCGGTGCGCCAGTTCCAACCACGTCTCCTCCGCGGCCACGAGCTCTGCGGCGACCTGCGCGACGCGCTCACGGAGAACCGCCGCCTCGCAGCCCGGATCCAACGGCGGATTGGCCTCTGTCACGGGCTCATCGTGGCAGATCGAGAAAGGGGAGGAGCATCTGGTGGTCTAGATCGGGGATGGGAGGATACGGGAGAAGAGTTGTGGTGATGGGCTGGGCAGCGGCACGCGGTGGCCGGTGGCGAGGTATGGATGGCGGAGGGACATGAGGGCTGCGACGCCGACCTCAACGCCAACGGAGGAAGGGACGGGAGGGCGGCGAGCGAGCACGCCTTTTTTCTCTCGTTCGACCAGCGAGCCATGGAGATTGGGTACTGCGTTGCAATTTCAAAATAGTTTAAGGACTAAATTGTATAAGTCGTAAAAAGGTCATTGAGGGACTGCGGGTTGATTTTCGAAAATCTAAGGGGCAGAAAAGACAACGTACGTACGGTCGTTAGCCCGTACTATATAGTAGAGATATCTCACAAATGCTATGATGGATTTCTGTGAGTTCTCACATGGTGAAAGATCTATATTAGTGTTCTCGTAGATTCTATCGAGAATGCCGGAGAGGGAGGATGCCCCTCTATGCCCTGAGCTCCAACGGACACCGACATCAAGATCTAGGTCACGTTCGATCTCCAAGCAGGTGAGGGGTTGGAGAAATAGCAACGAGGGGTACAAATTAAGTATATTATAATGATGCACCATCCCCAAGTAAAACGAATGACATGGATCATACATGGAAGAAGGATGGATGGGGGGAATACCCGGGGGATGCACGAGGCATAAGATAGTCTTTTTTATGATGCAGCTACAAAATTGAGCATGCCCTTGCTAAGACACGTTACAAAGTAGTATTATGCATTTTCTCATAGCTTGGCAATGATGCTATATGCACAAGAATTCCAAAAAATCATATTTGTCACGATTAATTTGGAGTAAGTAGAATATTTATGCCGCCGTTGCAACGCACGGGCATTTTGCTAGTTAATATTAGTAACTCTAATATTATGTATTCGTAAAAAGGAACTCATGTCTTGAGTAGAACATGTGTGTCCAGTTAAAAATCACTAAAATTTATTTATAGACTACGAACAGGAATTTCTCTTTTAATAGATTTATATTTAAACATATTTGACTCACCTTTTTTTATAAAATTAACCATTCACTCATTCATCCTCACGGCCAAAATGTGAACAGCACCATCTAAAAAAACGTGTACGATTTCCTCAGTTCTTTCTATGGAAAAAATTATTGTTGCACTTTATCCATTAGCACACGATTCTCACATCTTTGTGAATTTTCACCACGGTTACTGTTGGATTGACAGAGAGGAGCCGGCAAGGAGATTTACATCAACCGCGGGATTGACAAAGAGGAGCCGGCAAGGAGATTTACAGAGCATCATCCGCAATGGGAGTCATGGAGTAGCAACTCGTAGTTGCAGAATCAGTATATTCCTCCCCGTGTTGCAGGTTTTCGTGGTCCCCTGTCCTCCAGCCCGAGCCGTCGAGCGGCAGCACCCCGCCCAGTCCCAGGACCTTGTTCTTCATCCACAACGCTCATCGTGAAGCTTCATGCCTGGATCTGCTTGCGTAACAGGGCTCTTACTGCTGATAACCTAGCCAAAAGAGGATGGCCTCACAACCCTTGCTGCCCTCTTTGCAACACTGTCCCAGAAACTGCATTACACCTGCTTGTCTCCTGCCCCTTCAGTCAGGCCTGCTGGACTGAAGTCACCACTCGTTGCAGGCTCAGCGTAGATACCTCCCTCAACATTTCGACTGTCAGCCTGCACGGCTGGTGGGTTTGCTCGACGGCTTCCGTTAACCATCGGCTGGTACAGCGCTGGCACTCCATCCTGCTGCTTACCTGGTGGAAAATCTGGAAAGAAAGAAACGATCGGATTTTCAATTCAAAATCCTGCAACCCAATCCAGGTCGCTGACAAGATCATCGACGAACTCTCTTTGTGGCGTGGGGCTGGAATTCTAGCAAAGTCGTGGCCGGCTGGAGATTAACTCTTGGCCGCCCGTCTGTTTGTATGTAGTTCTTTTCTATTCTGTTTCTTTTTCCTCCTTCTGATAAGCTTACCTGTAAGTATTTCATCCTATCCCTGTATACTCTATCCGGCTCTTTACCCGGCTCCTCTTAATATATGAAGCAGCGCCTGCTACTTCCCTCAAAAAAAAAAAAAAAAAAAAACAACTGTCCCACCCCTGCTCCAGCCGTGGGACGCCAGATGCTGAGGCTGTGGGTTCGGCTCTCTTCGACCTTGCTCTTGCGGTGCACTTCTTCAGACAGTTAGTTCGTCGCCGATATGCCGACTACCTGGCCAACTTGTACGTCAACATTGTACTCATCTTCATTGTATGAAATCCAAACAAAATACCATGCCAAGGGCCAAGGTCAATGTCAGTACTAAATCTTTTAGCTGATTGAATGTCTATTTCATATTAAAGTTGTAAGCAGCACACATGTATATGCTAAAGACTTCTGAATCTAAGATGGACCATGCAAGCAGGCTGCATAGTTGGAGGCAGCGATGCTGGTATTGGAGTCCAGTAGAGCCCGTCTAGTGCTGAAATTTACACCGAACACAACAAATCATGAATCTAAGTATTGTTATCTCTGTATTAGGGGATTCATGCACAACAGCTGTCGGCTGGGCATTGTATCCGCAAAAGAGGACACACCTATCAGAGTCTTGAAACTTCCAGTTGCCTTGGCGCCGATGGCCAGCTGTCGTGCCGTCACTGCCGAATATGATGCAGCTGGAAGAACCTTGAATCTCGCAGCCTCGGTGCCGATGGCTGGCTGTTGCCTGCTTTCATCAGGCTGCTCTGATTGTTGTGCCGACCTGTCCGACATGTTGAACACCACGTCTACATTGGGCTGGTAATTGGCAGAATGTTATAGATAGTCATGGACTGTCTCCGAAATTGGAAACATTAATCTGGTTCATGAGAGGCGGGGGTCGGCGGGACTATCTCTAGCATCATCGTTTGGCAGCCTTGGCTCTGGCTCATAGAACGTCGCTGCCGCCTAACATGAATTTAAACGAATTAATGTGAGATCGATCTCGGGCTGCTCTCATTGTTGTGTCGGCCTCTACGTTAGGCTGGTAATTGGTAGGGTGTTGTATCGATAGTCATGGACTGGCTCCGAAATCGGCAACATTAAAATTTGGTTCATGAGAGGCGGGCGTCGGCGGAACTATCTCTAGCATCATCGTATGGCAGCATCGGCTCAGGCTCATAAATCGTCGGTGCCGTCTAACTTGAATTTAAACGAATTAATGTGAGATTGATCTCAGGATATAGTACATTTAACGCATGCTATCGTCTAGTTTTTTCTCTGTGAGCTAACCTGTTGAGCCGATTGCAAGCCTGCCATCCACGATGCATACAGGGCAGCACACATGAGTAGATAATAATCTTCCAACCCAAAATTTTAATCCCTACCGTCTCCGGATATAGTACGTTTAAAGCGAATGCTATCATCTAGTTTTTTTTCCGTCTAAGCTGAACAATTGGGACGATTGCACGGCTGTCGTACGCTCTAAAATGAAGGATACGTGAGCAAATATAACTCTTCCAACCTGAATTTAATCTTAACCGTACATTTAAAATCTTATGGTTAATTTTGCAGGATTAACGTGATAACTCGCAGGGAGTCTCCAATTAGTAAATACTAGATGACATCCCGCGCGTTGCGGCGGGACACTTAGCACGTTTTAAACACACAAAACTCTATTGAAAAAAGGAAAATGAAAAAAAAAATGGATAATAGGGAATTAAGAAATATTCCGAGACGATTCAGAATTTGCAATGTAGTGTAATGTTTTAGCATAGATTGAATGAAATAAAAGTGTGAAGTAGAATATGGATCACTGTTATCTTGCGGTTTATATTTCAACAAATGAAGGGAACATATTCACATTTACCATCCAGAAAATTATCATAATTCGCTACAAAGAAATAATAGTAGTAAGTACAGAGGTGAGCTATACTTCAATTGGCAACGAATCATGTGCTAAGGAACGCCAAGGCAGGTCAAAATGTATTGTGGACATGCAACCGTTACAAAGAAATAATAGTAGTAGAGACCTGCTGTAAGTACGACACTCTGCTTACCATCCGTGTCCGACACACCACATCAGGCCGTCCATAAGTGGCATCAGGCCATAGTAATCCGTCGGATTAGATGTCGTACGCACGTCGGACACTGGTAGTAATCCAGTGGTGTGTCGTACGTGCAGTAGTTCCCATAGTAGTAAGTATAGAGGTGATCAAACTTGAATGTGAAAAAAAATCCTTCTAGACTGACCGGACAGCATGAGGGCTGATGTCGAAGAATCAATGGGTTTCCACAACATGTAGCAGGACACTTCTTTTTTATTTGTTCTTTTGAATTTAAGCTACAAAACTAAAAAGGAAGAAAGCAACCTGCATCAAGGGAGCGACTCATTTTTGATAGATGCACGATGATTACCCACACCAAGGAGGACCTTTTATCTAATTATCATAATTCTTTGATGCATGGAGGAAGGTCAGTTTACATGGCCACACAGAAACCTTACCAGGCATCTGGTAATCAAGAAGGATGAGAGTCAGATGGGTC